>PVHX01024644.1:0-10923 GCA_004024805.1 Geosciurus inauris | reverse complement strand
TCTTTTTTTTTTTTTTTATTTTTAGTGATAGTTGGACATAATATCTTTATTTTTTGTTTATTTCTATGTGGTGCTGAGGATCAAACCCGAGGCCTCACACGTGCAAGGCAAGCGCTTTATCCCTGAGCTACAACCCTAGCTCCGTCACTCAGAATCTTTTGTGGTGATGGAAAACTTCTAGAACTGAACTGTGATGATGGTTATACAATGCAAGTTTACTTAAAAATCAATTGTACACTAAAGTGAGGAGATGTTATTGAGGTCATAGATCAACAAAGCTGTTAAAAAGATATTATGAATAAATTTATGTCAGCATATTAGACAACTGAGATGAAATACTATACTTCCCAATAAACAACGTACCCAAAATGACACACAAGGAAACAAAATCTGAATTGATCCTAGAATTGTTAAAGAACTGACCAAACAATTTAGAACTGTACTTCAAAGGAAATTCAAGATGTAGGTGGCTTCCATGGTGAATTCTTCCAAACACTTAAAGGATAAATAAAATGATCTTAAAATTTTTTCAGAGAAAAAATTTTTTTTTCAGAGAAAAAATTTTTCAGAGAAAAAAACAGAAAGAGTGCAAACTTCGCAATGATTTTACAAGGCCAGCAGACCCCTGCTCCTAAACCTGATGAAGACACGAGAAAGCAGCATCAAGGCTAATCGGGAGAGGATATAGGCAAATCCTCATTGAGGTGGGAATATTCTTTTTCTGGACCTGAGAGATGATTTCATGCATAATCACTTGATAGTAATTCATTAAATAGAGTTTTATATTTATATACTTTTCATATGAATTGGGCTTCACAACTTAAAAAGGCAAACGAACAAATGATTACAGTTAGCTGGGAATGTAGCTGTGGGTGGAGCGCTTGCCCAGCATGCACAGGACCTCCAGCACTAGGTCGTCACTAAGTCCGACTCTGGCATTCTGCCCTGGGAGCACACTCTAAGGAATGTTATGGAAAGAACCCTGGTCTGTGAAGTTTGGGCTGGGGATGTAGCTGTGCAACAGAGTACATGCCAAACATGTGCAAGACCCTGGGTTTACCTCCCAGTCCCTTAGAACAAAACAAAGCACCTCCATGCATTTACTACACTGTTTCTACTGAGAACATTACCCATGATATAATGTTTAAGCACTTCATCAAAGAAAAACAAACAAAAATAGAAACCTAATGATCAAGAAATACTTTCTAAGCCAGGCGCGGTGGCTCACGCTTGTAATCTCAGCACTTAGGGAGGCTGAGACAGGAGAATCGCAAGTTCAAAGTTTTATGTCTACATAAAACACAAAATAGGGCTGGGGATGTGGCTCAGTGGTCGAGTGCTCCTGAGTTCAATCCCCAGTACCAAAAAAAACAAAAACAAAAACAAGAAATACTTTCTATGATCAGTTTGCTTTTTCTTTTGAATTGTGCAACCTATATAAACATTCACATTTCTTTATTACAACTGTCAAAAACATGAGAGCCAATTTTGCAGTTCAAATGCAATGATCATATAGGGCACTACAGCTTATAAATATTAGAACCTTAAGACCGTCTGAAGGCCCTACAGTTAATATAGCACTGATCTAATTTTACCCTAATCCTGATCTTCTGAGACTATTTCCTCCCTGATTTCTTAACTACTCACACTTTTCTTTTTACTGCAAGACTTGTACATCTCTTCTAATCCCCTGGAAAAATGATGAGGAATGAACAGTCAACTCACCTGAGCCGTGGTCATCTTCTGTTGCCTATGCAGGAAGACTCATGAGTGTGAGATCTGCTCTGCTCTGGTCTCTTCTGCCTCTGCCCCAAAACTCTCGGGTGAGGTCTCGGCGAGGTCCTCTACACTGTGAGTGATTTCTGGCTCCAGGAACTCCTCTCTTAGCTCACATGAGCATACTTAACAGTGGGGTCCACGGTCTGGATGCAAAGACAAATGCACTTCAACTGGGATGTTCACCAAATGCATTCTTTTAGTCTATGTCATACTTTGTGCATATATTTTTCTTCCTCTGTGAGGAACTAGGAATATATGACCATGTAAGGCCAGGTGTGTTTGCTACACAGTTTAAACAGGCCTCTCAGGGACATAAGCAGCATGTAGTAAAATACATCACAAGTCTGTGTCTCTGCAGACAAGAAGTATCACAAAATAATTCTGAGTTTCATTTAGAATTCACTGTGGACACCAAAGGGCAAATCTTTAAAACTTTAAAAGATGCTTTAAAAAAAAAAAAAAAAAAAAGACAACACAGTTTTAAGCAGATAAAAATCATCAAAGCTTAGGTGAGTTGAATTAAAACAGATCCGAGTCTTAATCAACTCCTTCTCTTTACTGGCTATGTGAGTCTTACAAAAGCAAGCTTCACCTGAGCCTCAGTCCTCCTTAAAATCCTCTGTTCTTCCTGCACTCCTGTATTTTGTCTATAGTTGGTGATCAGTTTCTGAAGGAAACATGTTACAGTCCCCAGCTCCTTGTGGCTCTGATGTCTGGGTGCTGTGCTTGAGGCTGTCCCCTGGTGCAGAGCCAGTGCTTCTGGAGGACACCGCACACCCCAGATGCCTCTGCTCCACCGCTCCCCTCACTGCAGCATCCGCACTCCTGCCGAGTCTGCATCACCCTTCACACAACCACACTTAAAACCTCAGCATCGGGCTGGGGTTATGGCGCAGTGGTAGCGTGCTCACCTAGCATGCGTGAGGCACTGGGTTCGATCCTCAGCACCACATAAAAATAAAATAAAGATATTCTGTCCACCTACAACTAAAAAAAAAAAAATTGAAAAAAAAAAAACCTCAGCATCATCTGTTGCAGCCGCTCAGAGCTCAAATTTGTTATTTGATTCCAAATAATCTTTTCCTGATAAATTCAACACACGTTTAGTATGGCTCTTATACTTACTATTCCTTCATTTTTCCCTTTCTTGCCTTCTGAGCCTAACTGGTGAGGACAAACCAGCTGTGGACTGACAGATGAGACAGCAGGACAAGAGGTGCCTAGTAATAGCAATAGCTGACACATCAGGGCTTCCTACATATAAGGTGACACACAGGGCGGTTTTCAATTCTCATGGACTTTTACATATTCCCCATTTTATATGAGTTGAGACTTAGTGATTTAGAGCATGCCCGTGACTATAGAGCTATTAAGCAGCAAAATTAGGCCAGGCACAGTGGCTACACCTATAATCCCAGTGGCTCAGGAGGCTGAGGCAGGATGATTTCAAGTTCAAGGTCAGCTTCAGCAACTTAGCAAGGTCCTGTCTCAAAATAAAAACAAAATGGGCTGTGGACGTGGCTCAGTGGCAAAGCACCCCTGGGTTCAATCCCCAGTACCAAATTAAAAAAAAAAAAAAAAAACAAATGGAGAATTAGAATGTCTTCTCTCCTTCCTGCTGTGTTCAAGGCATTTACCACTAAGATCATCACATCCTTTGTCACCTGGATATATTTATGTACACACACATATACCCCATGAATTCTGGAATCAGCTCTTATTTCCATGCACACATTGTCACTTATTCCCACAAAAACACAAATGGAGCACAGCCTGCATCATCCCTAAATCACCTTAAAAAGTAGCACTTAAAAAACCACGCTCATGGGGCTGGGGCTATAGGTCAGTGGTAAAGCGCTTGCCTAGCACGCATGAGGCACTGGATTCGAGCCTCAGCACCACACACACTCAAAATAAAAACAAAATGGGCTGTGGATGTTTTTGTTTTGTTTTTATTTTATTTTCAACAACAATGAATAAAATAAAAATCCATTTTTATCCTTTTATTTTATTTTATTTTCAACAACAATGAATAAACATCCATCAACAACTAAAAAAAATTAAAAAAAAAAAAAACACGCTCATGGGCTGGGGTTGTGGCTCAGCAGTTGAGCGATTGCCTCGCATATTTGAGGCACTGGGTTCGATCCTCAGCATCACATAAAATAAATAAAGATATTGTGTTCATCTACAACTAAAAAAAATGGTTTTTAAATTAAAAAAACAAAACAAAACCACACTCTTGGGCCTGGGGCTGTGGCTCAGTGGTAGAGCACTTGCCTAGCATGTGTGAGGCACTGGGTTCAATTCTCAGCACCACATATAAATAAATGAAAAAAATAAAGGTCCATCAACAACTAAAAAATATATTTAAAAAAATAAAAAGGGCTGGGATTGTGGCTCAGTGGTAGAGCGCTTGCCTTGCATGCGTGAGGCACTGGGTTCGATCCTCGCACCACATAAAAATAAATAAAATAAAGATATTATGTCCATCTACAACTAAAAAATATATTTAAAAAAATAAAAAATTAAAAAATTAAAAATTAAAATTAAAAAAAATTTAAAAAAAAAAGCCCTTGCCCATAATCCCAGCAGCTCAGGAGGCTGAGGCAATAGGACCACAAATTCAAGCCAGCCTCAGCAACTTAGTGAGATCCTGAGCAACTTACGAGACCCTGTCTCAAAAGAAAAAATGAGCTGGGGATGTAGGTCAATGGTTGAGCACTCCTGGGTTCAATCGCTGATGGACAAACAATAACAAAAACAAACAAAAGGGCTGGGTGGTGGCATGTGTGAGGCACTGGGTTCAATTCTCAGCATTGCATATACATAAATAAAAAAAGGACCATCCACAACTAAAAAAAATTAAAACAAAAAAACTCTTCCTTTACATATTTTTTTTGTGACACAAAATTTTGGTGCCACCTCAGAAAGACAGAGGTTTCTCTCAGTCATACAAGTTAACTTCATACCCTCAACTGTGATAATACATGCATTTGAGAACAGCAGCTAGCAGTTACTATTACACAAATACTAGCAAACACTATTATTGCAAAAGTAAAATGATGACAACACTTTCAAATGTATACAAGAAAAACATTACAAGTGACTCCTATTGCTAATCTCACCACTTTTTTTTTTTTTGGTGGTACTGGAGACTGAACTAATGTTGCTGAGGCTAACCTCGAACTTGGAATCCTCCTGCCTTGGTTGCCCCACCCCACTCAATAGCTGGAATTACAAACATTTGCCACCACACTGGCTACAGATAACATTCTTTTTTTGGTACTGGGGATCTAACCCAAGGACCCTGTATCACTGAGCTATATCTCCATCCTATTTTATTTTATTTTATTTTTTGGTACCAGGGATTGACCCCAGGGGTACTCACTGAACCATTTACTATCCCTTTTTATTTTATTTTGAGACAGGATCTCATTAAGTTACTTACGGCCTCACTTAAGTTGCTAAGGCTGGCTTTGAACTTGGGATCCTCCTGCCTCAGCCTCCCGAGCTGCTGGGATTACAGATATGTGCCACCACACCGGGCACACATAACATTCTTAAGAGATTCAGGAAGCTAGGGATATAGCTTGGTGGGAGAGGGCTTACCCAGCATTAGAGGCTTTGGGTTCAATCTCCAGTATCACAAAAAAAAAAAAAAAAGGAGGAGGAGGAGGAAAAGGAGAAAGGGGAAGGAGGGGGAACGAAGAAGAGGGGAATGGGAGAAGGAGGAGGAGGAAGAGGAGGAAGAATAAGGAGGAGGAGAAGGAAACAACTTAGTAGGTCACTGTGGTTTACACCTGTAATCCCAGCTACTTGGGAAGCTAAGAAAAGAAGATCATAAATTCAAAGCCAGCCTGGGCAACTTAGTAAGACCCTGTCTCAAATAGAATAAAAAGTGCAGGGATATAGATCAGTGGTAGAGTGCTAATGCACGATGTCCCAGATTCAATCTTGAGTACAAAAATAAGTAAAACTTCTGTGCAATTAGGAAATTATAGCCTTCACACACACACACAGATATACCACGAACCAAGAAAAAACACCATAACAAACATAATTTCCTTTGCATTATGCTTTCACTTCATTTCATAGAATAAAAATTATGACACTGTAAACAATAAAGCTCTTTATCATTCAAATCATTTCCTTCAGCAGAGAGCTGAATTCAGTGGAATTTTAGTTTCCTTTATAATCTCGTAAAAGACGTGATGAGGGTTAGTCAGGTTTGAGAACTCGTCAAAAGGAGAGATACATGAAAATTAGATTTATTACAGAGAACATCAAAGGTTGAGAATTTCAGGTGAAAGGGATGTGATAAACAATCTGTGTAGCTTTGAAGTATTTCTGAAGCTAGGCGTGGTCACACACGTGTAATCCTAGCTACTCAGCAGGCTGAGCCAAGAGGATCGCAAGTCTGAGGCAGCCTGGACAACTCAGCAATATGCTGTCTCAAAGTAACACACAAAAAGGCTCAAGGCTCTGGGTTCAATCCCCCCAGTACTGGGGGGGGGGTGTCTGGTATTTGTTACTCTACAGACTCTAAACCTGCCTTTACTCATTAATAGAAACGTTTATGATATTGGACCTCGAGGGAGGAGTTATCCCTGAACTAACTCTCTGACAGCCAACCCTCACTTACCCCCTCAGCACAGAGTCTAAGCCCCTCACTGTAGAATTTGGCTCATTTTGACTTCACTGGCTTCATTTTTTCACTGTGGCAGTTTCCCGCGAACACTGCACCTCTCCCTGCAACAGCAGCTCTCGTGCATCTCTGGAAGGGAGACAACTTGCATTTCCATCCTACAGTTCCACGCTTCCTCAAGTTCTAAGAGAATATCAAACAAAAAGCAGAGAAGAAACAATAACTTACTTGCTAAGTACCAGATGATTTATTCCCCACAAAACCCAATACAGAAAACCGGCAAGAAGACAGGCACTTTTAATCCCAGGGATTCGGGACTCAGCAGACTGAGACAGGAAGCATCTCAAGTTTGAGGTCAGCCTTATCAATTTGGTAAGACCCTATCTCAAAACAAAGAAAGACTGGGATGTGGCTCGGTGGTAGAGCACCCCTGGGGTCAATCCCTGGTACGAAAAAAAAGAAAGAGAAAAACAGCAAAGAGGTTCGCCTCTTGCCCAACATCTACCACGGTGCCAGGAAGCCTCAGAGCTGGGCCCCGGACCTATGCAGTTCGCCTCAGAGCCTGTGACCACACCCTCGCAAGACTGAGGGGTGGGGCGGGCCAAGTCCTCCACGGTTCTGTCTACACTCCGGGTACACGTGCTACACAGTCCTCTACGCAGGACAGACTCGGGACAAAAGCAAGGGAGAGATACAAATCATCAGGAGGCAGATAAGCAACTCCCCGGGTAAGTTTAAATTCCTCACCTGGAACCAAACATTTTGGAAAGACAGTACTGATACAAAGGAGCATGCTCCCAGTCGTTTCTAAAGTAAGTATGACAAGGTTAGATGCGTTAACAAGCGTGCAGGCACTTGCTGACTACACGGTACCACTCGACCGTCTTCCGCCGTGCGTCACGAGCAATGCTCTCTTTAATGTTATCAAAGGCTTGAAACTCGTCACACTCAATTCACCACAGCAGACAAAGCACACATCCCGAGTCAGGCCCTCGACCCGCGGGACGCCCGCCGGGCTGGGACGCGGCACCAACCGGCCGGGCGCTTCCAACCGGGCGGACGGCCTCTTCGTTCGCGAGGAGTAAGGGCGCCGGCATCGAACCAGAGACGACCCGGGCCAAGAAGGGCCCGCCAGGGTCAGGCTCGGCCCAGGCCGCGACGCAGCGCGGTGGCCGGGCGCGCGGAAGAGCGGACGGCGCCTGGGACCGAGCCCCGGCCTCCGCGCGCCCCCGGCTCCTGCCCGCGCGTCCCGCCCCGCCGCGCGCCCCCGGACTCGCCCCGCGACTCTCGCCCGCGCGCCCGCCCCGTCCTGCCGCGGACGCCGGTCGCAGACACCACCTCCCCTCAGCCAACTCGTCGCCCGGATCCCCGAACATCGTCGCGCCGCCCAACCAGACGCGGAAAAACACCGCCCCGCGCCGGCGGCCGTGGGCTCGCGGACACAGCCCCCAGCGCGCTCGCCTTCGGGCACCGAAGGACAAAGAGAAAGGCGGCGCGGAGAGCGCGTGCGCGACGGAGTGGAGCCCAGAACTACCGCTCCCAGCGTGCCTTGCGGGACGCGCGCCCCGTCCGATACGCTGACGGCCGAGAGGCGCGCGCGTGGGGGCAGCCTGTGGGTGGAGCCCGTGGGAGGAGCCCGGGAGGAGAGGGACCGTGGGAGGAGGGGGACCATGGGTGGAGCCTGTGGGAGGAGCCCGTGGGAGGAGGGGGCCGTGGGAGGAGCCCGTGGGAGGACAACTTGGGAGGAGCCGGGAGGAGCCGGGAGGAGGGGGCCGGGGGAGGAGCCCATGGGTGGAGCCCATGGGTGGAGCCCGTGGGAGGCTTCTTCAGGCAAAAATGACCTGATAAATGTGTTTATGTAGTAGGGCTTTGTGAGCTTTTAGTGGGGGCATGTCTTTAAAACACAGCAGCTCTCACTAAGGATGTAGCTTAGGGGTAGGCGCTTGTCTAGCATGCAGAAGTCCCTAGGTTGCCATGCCCAGCACCGAAGAAAAAAAAAATTTAATTCCTAATGCTCTGTTGTTTGCAAGAGATTCCACAGAAGCATGCCCTCAGAAGTCCTGCGTGTGTGTGAAGGGGTTCATTAGGCACCTCTGAGTCTGTCTGAAATCGCACCTAGTGATATCACAGCCTGCCCTGCGTTTCATCTTTTCTTGGAGGACCGTGCTTACACTGAGAATGTAATTAGCTTGAAAGACATCTCCTCCACGTAAGAGCTGGTTTTTAGTTCCTTATTGCTCTCATTTTGTTATATGCATTGTGCAGCCAGGTAGCATCCTAAATGCTTTGTCTAGAACTCGCTTGTCTACATTATTAGATGTCGGTAAGTAAGTTTTACGTTTTATATCTACAAAACAAAGTCCCATTTTCTCTATGTTCTATGGCACTTCACTCATGTTCCTTCAAAGCCCTAACCAACAAGCTCCTTCATGACGGCTCTGTTGATACCCTCCTCAAGGGCCTTCAGGCTTTATTGATATTTTCCACAAGGTCCATGCAGATTCTGGATGGTAACACCCAGTGCTGTGTTTTAAGTTTTTATTGCAGTAGCACCCCCACCCCTACTGCCAAATTTTTATTCCCATCACTACTGTTTTCTAAAATACCACCCAAAACTTTATAATATACATGACTATGAAGATATTATTTTTTAGGGTTGGACTACTGTAAGTTTCTTAACATTGCAGCCTCTCAAGAACTGCTTTAGTGACATAAGCCAGTAATTACAGTGACTTGGGAGACTGAGGCAGGATGATTGAAAGTTCAAGGCCAGCCTGGGCAACTTAGCAAAACTATTTCTCAGAAACTAAAGGCTGTCTGTAATCCCAGCACTTTGGGAGGCTGAGGCAGGAGACTTCTGAGTTCAAAGCCAGTCTCAGCAATGGTGAGGTGCTAAGCAACTCAGTGAGACCCTGTCTCTACATAAAACACAAAATAGGGCTGGGGATGTGGCTCAGTGGTCAAATGCCCCTGAGCTCAATCTCTGGTATCAAAAAACAAAACAAAACAAAACAAAAATAAAGGCTGGGAATGTAGCTCAGTGGCAGAGTGCCCCTGGGTTCAACTGTGGGGAGGGGGCAAAGGGAAGAAGCTGCTCACTTGACCGATGGTTTTCAAGAACAAGTACTCCAGGAAGTAAGGAAGAAGCACATGGCTTTTTATATCCTGAACAGCTTCTGAGAAGTAGAAAGTCCAGTGGTCCATTTTCAGAATACAGTACTTAGCCTTAAATCTAAAATTGGGATGAAAGAAAGGCAGCCACAGGGGAGGTAGAGAAGGGGAAGTGGTGCAAGAGCACCACAGCCTATGAGTGTGGCAGAGCCCAAGTCCATGCACCTGGACAGCCCCTGGACAAGCAGGAGGGTGGGAAAGGGGTCAGCCTGTCCAGCAGAGAGAGAACAGCAAGCTGTGTGTGTCAGAGTGCATTCACCCCAAGAAGGCTTTCCCACCACAAGATTACAAAGGGAGGTGGGTGTGGGGTCGCAGTCCGTCCCAAGCCAGCGGGTCAAAAGGGGGACCTCCACATTTGCCTAGCCTCCACCGTAGAAGTTGAGAAGGGTTGGAGCTGGCTGGCTGCCCGTACCCAGCCTTGCATGGTTCGTCGCAAGACGATCAGACACACCAGGGGAGTCCAGAGTAGGAATCTGTTTATTTGCAGAACAAGCATTTAACTAAAAGGGCCGTTCAGCCAATCAGAGACAATGCACGTAGGTAACAGCTGCTATGCTGCAAGGCACGTAAGCACCCCAAAGTTTGCCGACTAAGCACCCCAAAGTTTGCCCACGAGCTGCACGTTTGCGGAACCAACAGTAACTGTAAACTGATCACATATTTCTTCCTTCCTTTGTGCCTTTCCCCTTTACATAATGGCTAGTCATTAGGGCATAGCACAGAGCTAGCTCCCCACAAGTCCCCCTTTTTTGTTTTGTATGGTCCACTTTGGGAATGTGCCTGTCTTAGGTCGCCTCCATCTTTCAAGGGGTCTTACCCGTCATTGGCTGCCATTCCAGCCTCATGGTGGGCCCATACCTTAAGGCCTTTGGATTTCCTGCAAGGCCACATAGACCCAGGGGTTTCAAGGGGTTTGGGGGTACTCTTCAAGCACCTGTGTTACCATTGTGATCTTGTTTTGGAGCTGGGCTTGCTTTTCCAGCACCTGGTAACGAAAGGCAACAGAGGAAGGATGAAACCATCAGTGCTCAATAGGGCTACTTTTGGAAGAGGCTTGTGTGTTTTTGCCACATGGCAGTAAAAACTTGGGCAGAAGGCAAAGTGTCCTCCTTTGTATGGTTGAGCTTAACAATTGAGGACAACAATTGGAAGGACAAATTTAACATCTTATCATTTTAGGGTCCCCTGATATAGGTAGAGTAATTTTTTTTTTTTTTTTTGGTACTGGGGATTGAACTCAGGGGCACTCGACCACTGAGCCACATCCCCAGCCCTATTTTGTGTTTTATGTAGAGACAGGGTCTCACTGAGTTGCTTAGCGCCTC
>PVHX01024643.1:0-23639 GCA_004024805.1 Geosciurus inauris | reverse complement strand
AAAAAAAAAAAAAAAAAAGAAAGAAAAAGAAAACAAAAACACTCAACATCTTATCTCTCAAGAATTTCATTTACATATATTTATTGGCCATTAGTTATATGTCAGGCTCTGATACTACATTAAAGAAACAACCAACAAAATTTCCTATTTATATTTTAGTAGAAAGAGAAAAGTACAACCTAAATATATCAGAAAGCAATGTGTGATAATAAAGAATAAAAAGTGGAAATGTAGTGGGTACAGGTAGAGAAACTATTTTAAAATACAGGAGTCATGGAAAAATCTCTCGCTTAAAGTGGCAAGGGTACAACCCAGGTAGCATTTCTGTTGGAGAAAATAGCAAATGCAAAGTTCCGTTAGTGGGAACTTCCTTAACATGTTCATGAAAGCAAGAAAGTCAATAGGACTAGAGTAAAATGAGATGAAAAGTGAGTCTTAAGAGAAGAATATGCATATATATGTATGTATATATTATATACATGTAATATATTATATATATAATATACATATAATTATATATAATTTCTATTTTATATACAAGCTAAGAGCTGGATCAGTATTGCCCAAAATGATAACAGCCAAATCTGTTACTGCTCACTAAATGTTTAATGTGTTCCCTTACATTTGCAAGCTTCTCATGCAATGAAGTTGGGGACATTTAAGTTGTGTTGCCTGAATTCCTCTGAGCAGTAGTAATGTGTAGCACTTTTGGTTTGAGTCAGATAAGACATAGCATTACTCCTAATTGTTTTCACCCTCAACTATGACCACCTTGTAAGAGAGTTGTTCCTGATTATGCAGCCACTAAGCAGGTGAGCCACCTGAACAACTTCAGTCTCCACCCGAAGGGTAAATATGTAAATCCTTCACTGAGTTTAGCCATAGAGACTTAGAGGGCTTATCAATTGCAGCAGTGAGCATTAATTATCCTCATACATGCACTTATTAAATTATGTTAGAAAGCCATTTAAATTAATCCAGTCAGTCAGACCTCATGATATTTTGCTTAAAGGTAAAAGTCAATGTGAGACAAGTACTATGACCTAAAATGCACAAAAGAACTTATACTCAAAATAACTGACAGAAATTATATCAAAACATGATCATATTTATTTCTATGTAGATGGTTTTAATTTATTTTTGCACAGAGCTCTTTATTCTGTTTTCTTAATATTTTTGGAATTGGATAAATGTTATTTGTAAAAAACCGTATATAACAGAATAAATGAAATAAAAGTAATTTTTTAGGATGCAGGATTGCATTCATCTCCATTGTTACTAACAAAGCTATCTATCAGCTAACTACCTCAAGTTAACCATTTGGTTTCTTGAACCTCAATGTTTTGATTGTTAAAAATGGTGTAATAATTTACCTGGCTAAAGTCAGGGGCTTATACAAATCACCTTAAAGACAAATACTTCTATGCCTAGTCTTCATATTTAAAAATAAGCCTCTTCTTTATCTTCTAAATCTTTATGAAATTATAAGAACTATTTCACTAACTCTCATAAAATATATCCATTGTCTTTATTTCTTGTATTATTTTTGAATCCAGTAATGTTGATTCATCTGATAGAACTCACATCAACATTAAATATTTTATGTATCTCTTTTTTTAAATATTTTTTTAGTTATTGATGGACCTTTATTTTTTCCATTTATATATGTGGTGCTGAGAATCAAACCCAGTGCCTCACGCATGCTAGGCAAGCACTCTACCACTGAGCCACAACCCCAGCCCATGTATCTCTTTTTTTCTCAACCATACTCAAGTTTTTAATTTATATCACAGTAGAAGATAGAATTTCAATAATGTTCTAATTAATGTGGGCTATGTTTCAGAATGACAGTATTTTAATTATGTACTACTGGGAAATTTATTTTTAATGTATAGGTTAAAATAAATGTATGCATATTTAATGCATAGACACGGATACATACACACTCATCTTTATAGAATTGTACCCAAATGGTTTAATCAAACTTTCATGATTCATTGTAAATTTTAACGTTCAGATACCCTTTGAGCCTCTTGAGCCCTTTTTTGATAGTCATTGGCCTACTTTTTTCCTCACAGCCTTTTCTTTCTCTTCTCTGTATACAGAGAAAGTCGGTTGAGGACCTTCAGTGAGTGTTTTTCAGACTACTCCTATATGGCTCCCAGATGGAATTTGTGAATGAGAGGCATACATTAACAGGATGGTAAGAGATGTAGAAGTAGTTTTCTTCCTGATTGCTTCTGGAAGTACCACCAACAGAGGCAGTATCTCCTTTGTGTTTCTAACTTGCAATGAGCAGACCTGCTATGACTTCAAGTTCCCATGGATGACTTTGTTTCCAAGGCTCTGATAATTTGTCTTCTCTTTTTATTACCAAACTAGAAACATCAGTGATTTCTAGTTGTCTCTTGCATAATTGTTCTCAAGCTCTCTGCTTGACTTAATAGTTTTTCAACTATTCCAAATACATAAAATGTTTTTCATTTTCCTGGTTGAATCCTAAATGATGCCAGTTTCAGTACCTCAAAAAATTCCTGGAAGCAGATCTTCACATGGGGTTCTGAATTGAGTTCCTTACTTGATTGAGTGTGAACATAATGATTATTTACTTTCAGGCAGATAAAACCAATATGGTACATACTGTGATTTATATCTCAGTAACTCTAAATTCAAGGATGGACCAACTTCCAGAGATACTCTTGGAAAATAAATTTTTGTTCTCAGTCTCCTCATGGATTGTTTCAGTTATATAGATACTATGCAAAAGATTACATTCCCACTTGGAGTGGAACCATTATTTGATCCATTTATCCCACTCTTTGGTGTATAACCAAAATATTTAAAATCAGTATACTACAGTGACACAGCCACATTAATATTTATAGCATCCTAATTCACAATAGCTAAGCTATGAAACCAATCTAGGTGTTCTTCAGCAGATGAATGGATAAAGAATATGTGGTATATATACACAAGGGAATATAACTCAGCCATAAGAAAAGAATAACTTTAGGACTTTTAATGGCAAATGGATGGATCTTGAAGACTATCATGCTATGTGAAATAAACCAATTCCCCCCAAATCAAGAGCCAGATATTCTCTCTGATATGTAGATGCTAATACATAATAAGGTGAGTGGGAGGAAAGAATAGAATTTCCATGGATTAGACAAAGGGAAATGAAGGGAAGGGAGGGGAAATGAGAATAGGAAAGACAATAGCATGAATCAGACATATCTTTCCTGTATTCATATATGAATACACCACCAGTGAAACGCCACATCGTGTACAACCACAAGAAAGAGATCCTAATTAGAATAAGTAATACTCCATGTGTTATATGTCAAAATACACCCTCTTGTAATGTATATCTAAAAATACAAATAAAAATTAATTAGTTAATTTTAAAAAGATTACATTCCCAAGAGCAGCTGATATTCAGTCATTGATCAAAATGAAATTATTAAGACCTGGCCGTCCTGGGTCAATTCATCATAATTATTAAAGGCTGTTCTAGTTCCTGAGATACTTGTGTGATTGATGCCTCACTGGGGTTACTTCATTGCCCAAAATATTCATCCATATTTCTGCTTACACTTTATAGTTGTGTAGTTTAAAGGCACAACAAACTCTGCTCAGAGGTTTTCCAAGAAACTCAATCTTAAACAAGATTAGTTAAATTATTAAATGATGCTGTTTAAGAAGAAAGTAAGGTTTTGATATATCCAGTAGAGGATGTAATAATTATATGCACATATAATAATGATGATATCTTGATCGTGGAATAGGATGGCTGCTACTGAGTGAGCTGACAATCTGTAGAAAAATAGGCTTACCTCAAAATGGTGAAATATTGGTTGATCTGCAGAGTGAAATCAAGAGAGTTTCTAGGAAATGTTTAAAAACCACCTATTATTTCTGGTGTCTCAGAGCAACATAACAAAAAATTAGAATGTAAGTCTAATTGTGTATGTTACAGAATCAGAAAATAAATTGAACGTTCAATCTTAACACATGTCCTGTGTTAAACTTGGAAATGAGTGAAAACTTAATGTTCCAGAGATTAATAGAATTAAAGAGGAACATTAAACCTTTGATATCTTACACCTCCCCCCCAAAGGAAATAGATCTCTCTCTGCAATCTGTGAAAGTCATTAGAAATGACTTCATTTTAGGATTTCTGTCATGTAAAAGAATGCTGATTCCTTTAAGTATTCCACAATGATACCTCCTCGCATTAAGTCTATAATTATAGTTGTTTCCAGCATGTTCTGAAGCAAGAACTGTAAGATGATCTCCAGGAGGAGAGAGTGTATACTCAAGAACATTGAACGTTAATCGCAGTCATCAGAAATCTGGAAAACATTCAGGAGTATGTTTCCTGAGGTCTGTAGATTAAGAAGAAAAAATCACAGTATAGGATAGGGCCAAATTTATTCTTATGGGTACACTTCCCCAAGTTTCTATATTCTAGCTCATTCAGTTTATTTTCTCTTTAACTGAAAATCTGTTTCAGTAATGAAGTACTTTCAATAAAGTTCAGGTGTTTGGTTTTCCCTTGAATAACATAAAGGAAAAACTCCAATAAGAGAAATCTATTGGGAGAGTCTATTCACTAAATCATTGAGAAATGCACCCACTCATGAATGCATGTGAGATAAGGGGACACTCTTGTCCTTGACTAGCTTTATAAGTACCTGAATGATGAAGCTGATATGAAAAATGTGGTTATTAAAATAGTACACTTGATTTTAAAGAAAAATAATCTTGAGCCAATAAAAATAAGATACAAGATTTCATGTGTAAAGACAAAGAAGTTAGAATTGCCACAGGAGACATTAAGGATGTGTGGAAGTGCCTAATTGATTTTGAGCTCTTTAACAGTGAAATAGATGTGTAGTATGCTAGAGTGTAACTGATGTGTGTACTTGTGTGTACTTGGGAGCATTCTAGGTCTGGCAGTGAGGAGCATGACTTGACATTCTGCAATAATTCTCAGGTATAAACAGATCCCAATCATAACCCAGTTTCTACACCTATCCCCCCCTAATTAAAGAGGCAGTTAAGGAAGAAGAAAAGCCCTTCTTTCCTTCTTTCAAGAAGAAATCCTTGAAGGATTTAGATATATTTGGATATCTATACCAATTGAAATAGACACACACATATACACCTGTATGCATATATATGTGTATATACATATACATATCTCAATTGGTATATATGTCAATTGGCATATATATGATTATTTCAGGGAGCTACATGTAACATTTGAATTGGAGCTATAAAAAGCCCTGAGACTTATTACTGGGAAAGGGAAAAATTCAGAATTCACATTCACAGAGATTAGGAAATATGAGTACTGTATTAATTATAATTTTTTCAACCCATAATTGGAATGGGCATACTCAGTATTTCACTTTGTGCCTAACTGAGAAGACAAAAAAGGGGGAGGGTATTATTTGATGCTGTTACTGTTTCTCTGTCATAAACAAGGGGCATAAGTGGAAATGACCTTTGTAATTTTTGCTTCCTAGTTTTGAAACTGGCTTTGCTGATTTAAAATCCTTAGTTCCCAAAGGCAAAATGCTTCCAATAGAAGACACAAAAATGGCCTCATAAAATCAGAAGATAAAGTCACCACCTGGCTGTATTTTTTTCCTTGCACCTCTGAATCAATAAATAGAAAAGAAAAAAAAATAGTTATTCTTCTACTTGAGAAGACGGATGCCCATAATTCTCTCTGGTGGAAATGATGTTACTGTTACAAAACAGGGATGCAGGAGGCTATATCTAAATCCCTTTATGTTTGTTTATAGTGTATTGTTTGATAACAATGACAGTAGAACACTATAGGAACCCAATAATGGCAGAAAAATATGGGCTTGGTCATCTCAGGCATAAAACATTGGGTTCTCCTGCCTCTAAAGAACTCTGACCAAACTTCAAGGGCAGCACTGGTGGATAGGACTACTTATTCTCAGGGATTCTGATCTGAGATGAACATGAAGATGGAGGAGACTCTATCTATATCCTCTTCTCGAGAGGAAGGTAAGCTCATTATTATTATTAATTTGAAAGCAGACACATGAGTATAGTAAACAGGAGAGAAGAAGAGGAGTAGGAAAGAAAAATAAATGCCAAAGAACAACTGAAGGAGAATATGTCAGTGTGTTTTCTGTGTAACAATGTAAAATATTTATTTCCTTGTGTTTTAAATGTTTGGGATGGCTTCTGCTGTTCTGGTTGAACGTTGACATACAGCATCTATACAATAAGAGCACCTAAGATATTAAATACTGTTTGAGCCCTGTGTCTCAAAGTTGCTTTTCTAGTTTGAATGTAAATTGGGTTCCAGACAGTGTGATATCTATTTCTCCAAAAGGAGCATAGTTGAGACATGGGAATAGCAGAGAAGACAAAACCCAATGGAGGAGGAAATAATGCCAATTTTACTTTCCTTGTTTTCACATCAGTGCAGACATTGATTTTAGTGCCACACTAGAACTGTTTTCTCTCCCATATTTTAAATTTTAATCAAGCTGCAATTAATTGGTAGCTCCAAGTGATATTGATCCAACATCTCTTCTGGGCAGCTTCTTAGAAGTACATGAATGTGAGTGGACAACTGCCTTCGCATCTTCTTAGGGAAAAAAAAATGCCTGCAACATAAATTCTTTTCCAAATGTATTTGGATGATTACTTTTAGATTTAAGAATACATGTTAATTACAATATAAATGGCATGAGTATTTGTTGTTTTTAATATTTTAAGTTCTAGTTGGAATGTATTTAGCATGTCACATGAGCCCCTGATGGGCACCAACACACACAATCTTGATTCCTCCTGAACTGGTGCGTGTTTGGCTGCTGCCATCACCCATGGTCCTCAGACTGTCTTCAGCCCTTCAACATGAACCCATACCGGTGACTCTCCAGAGAATTCACAGGCCTTCATCTTCAGACTGGAGCTCCACCACTTATCCCTCTTGTTCTGAGACTGCTGGCTTCTTGGCCTGGTTTCTCAGGCTCTCTAGCTAGTAAATCTTCATTGTGGGACTATCCAGCTTCTAATCATTTCAGCCAATGTAAAAAATTCCCTATTACACACACACGTACATAAATTTTAATGGTTCTGTTCCTCTGCAGAACACTAATACAGCACCTTATATACATTTTTGAGAAATAAAAAATTAGGGAACGAGAGGGGCTGGGATTGTAGCTCAGTGGTAGAGCGCTTGCCTTGCATGCGTGAGGCCCTGGGTTCGATCCTCAGCACCACATACAAAGCAATAAAATAAAGACATTGTGTCCATCTACAACTAAAAAAATTAAAAAAAAAATTAGGGAACTAGAGAAAAAGTAAATTAAAGAAAAAGGATTTTATGTATGTTTCAAACAAATTCCTTTTGTGCCTCTGAAGGAGTGTGCACTACACAGTGGAGATCACTGATGTGATACTAGGTCACAGAGAAGATAGTTATAGAATAATCTAGTTGGACACTTACAGTGTTTTACCAGTGCAGCAAAGTATTCAGGGTATTAATTCTAGAAAATGACTTTATACTGGAATGTCCCATAGGCAAGGGAGCTAGATTTACTTGAATGGAAAGGAGGGAGACATTCTAAGACAAACAGACATGAGACAAATAAGGAAGCAAGATATATAAGCTGTTCAGTTTGATGAATCTCCTGTGAGAATCCAAGGGGAAATATCCAATGAAATTTGGTGTTTGAAACTAAACAAAAATCTCAGAGGCTGGAAATATATATTTGGGAATTCTTTATATATAAAAAGCAGTTGAAGCCATGGAGACAAATGCAAATCACTCAAGGAGAGTATGCTGATACAGAAGAGGGACCAGGAAGGAGATAGAGAAGAAATGATCAGAAAGATGAGGGGACTCAAGAAATGTGTGGTGTTATGAAAACCAATTTATCAAAGTTGAAAGCAACATATTTCTTGATATTGTTTCATGTTTGATAAATTCTACAGATAGCTAACATTTAAAAATGATTGAAGTATAATTTTGGGATTGATGAGGTATGGAGATAGAAAATATTATTGGTAAATATTATTGGTATTATATATGGTATTTGTTGGTATTATAGGATAGAAAATATTATCGCTATTATTAGAAAAAGAGATTCAGCAGTTAGTTAAGAAGAAAATAACTGATCTGTTATATTCCTAGATAATATAGATGAATCTCAAGAAAATGGGAAAATGAAAAGGTAAACAAGACAGCATATAGGAAGTTGGTTCAGTAAAAGAAGAATAAAAAATAAATAACTGAGCAAAGATTTAGAAGAAATAAGAAATGAACTCAAGTGTAAAATGAATGGTTTCACTATAAAGGAAGGAAAGAAGGAAGTAAGAAGGGAGGGAGGAAAGGAAAGAAGTAAGGAAGGAAGGAAAGGAGGGAGAGAGGGACTGGAGCAGCTGGGAACTTAATAAAAGAAGGGCTATGAGGGAGGGAGGGAGGGAGGGAGGAAAGGAGAAAAGGTGCCTGAATCTTCTGAAATGAAAAGATAGGATGGACTTTGACTTTTGGATAAGATTGTATGTAAGGCAATACAAGTTTAAAAATGACAATAAGTGTCAATTTTCTTGTAAAAACAGAAATTAGTTATTTCCTAAAAATAAGACAGGGAACTAACATATGGGAAGCATGAAATGAAAGATTCAATGATGGAAAATACATAAGCACTACATAATTTTTAAGCAAAAGGATAGACACTGCAAATAAATGGTTTTTATAGGTACAAATCTTAAGGCTGATTGTTTTTCATTTCCAGACAATTTTAATTGATTATGTAAAATAATAAGCAAAATATATTCAAAGGTAGGGTATTGCTGTGTGAATAAAGGAAAAGAATAAAGTTTCAGAAGAATCAAGTTTGCTATTAGAAATTTAGTTGGAAGCCAGTTATGGAGGTAGGTGCATGCCCAGAATCCTAGTTCCTCAGGATATTGAAGCAGCAGGAGGGTAGCTTGAATCCAGTTGTTTGAAGTCATCCTGGGCAAGATAGTGAGACACTTTCTCAAAAATAAAAATAAACAAACAAACAAATAAATAAATAAAAGGCTAGCTGAACAATCATAGAGTAAAATAACACACATGTATGGTACTCATGTTAACTCTTTGGGACACTACATTTTTTTTCAACTATTATACATACATCCAATTGTCTACTTGATAACTAAAATCTTAACAGATCAATATTGAAATCTTTACCAGTACCTCTAAAAAATAACCAACCTTTTTACTTGAATTCTATCAATATTAATGAATGGAAATTTAATTATCAATCTATCATTTTCTGTTATTTTGTATTTAATATATCAATAATTGTCATTGATATCTCCTAATTTGGTATTTTATTAGATATTTTTGATACCTGCTATAAATTGTCCTCTATCTGTGACAAAATAGAACACACTTCAATGTCAGGCAAGTCTAAGTTCAAATTGTGTTTCCTTTTCTGTGGGTTATACATTCTTTGCAGATTTCATTTTAAAACTAAATAAAATTCAAGTATACATGAAAACACATGTGTAAATAAATGTATTATATATAGTTTTACACATTTATGCATAGTCCTGGCATTTTTCTTCTTATCAGCATCACTCTGCTTTACTCATCCTTCCCTTTGTTGTACTTATTCAGGAACTGAGCCACTGAGTGCCACTGTCCTGCTCATTTGGGAGTGACAATCTGGGTCCTGAGCTTGCCTGCATGTTGTGTTCCTCATGCCAAGTGTGCAAGACCCTGAGAGTTCCTAATTCAGGTTGAATTTTTCTCAGGATTGCATTTGTGACATGAGGTGACATTTTCACTCACTATAAACATGGTGAGTCTCTCCAGCTCAGTTTCTTTCCTGTCATACAACTCAGTGTGTGCAGTTATCCATGATAGATGCATCTTTGTGTTGACTTCATGAGACATGGGTTTGGGTAACGAGGGTATAAGAAACCAGTGCAAATGAACTTGAAGGTATATGTTCTGTTTGCCATTAAGAATAAAATTCTTTTGCCTCTTACTCATGTATGTAATAATCTAATGCACATTATACACTGTTGAATATACTGAGTTGGCAATATAATAGATAATTAATGAATACATTGATTTAAATGAAAATAAGAAAGATAAAGAATAACATTTACAATATATTTCTTGTCAAACTGTTAGGAAAGTAATTAAAGTAAAATAACCCTAATAATCATATTTCCTAGCTACAAAGGTATTGTATAAAACTTAAATATTCTGATGTATACAGTGTAGGTCCCAGTAATTCTTAGTTTTATCTGGCATTCACTAATTTGACAAATAAGTATACAAACCATGATAGTTGAGTACTATTTTAAAATTCTATCATTACAAAAACCAGTTTTAAGTCATATCTATTACTCTTTATTAATATCATTTGAACAAAATAACCCACAATTAGTTAGCTTACAATTTAATTAATTTAATTTTGCTCTTAATGTAACTTGAATGAGATGCATAACATCATTTTCTTCAAAATATCAGAAGCACTATTCCAAGTTCTTGAGATGAAAAATATGTTTGTCAGATTTTGAGTCTTACTTTCTCAGTTGAACTGATCATCACTAACCAAGAGCAAACACTGAAAGTTTCTTTTCAAACAGAAAAACTTTCACACTGAAAGAGACCACAATGAAAGGTAAAAGAAGCAATTTATTTTAATGCCTTATTAGATAGTAAAAGTAGTCACTTTACTCTTTGATTCCTGAACACCTTGATGTGCCTTATGGAGGAGCCAACTTTATATGCTGGTAACTGGCTAAAAATATATACCTCAGGAGGCCTTAAGAAACTTTGCAAGACCCTGTCTCAAAATAAAACATCAAAAGGGCTGGGGACAGGGCTCACTGGCTAACACTCCTAGGATCACTCCCTGATACCGGAAAATAAAAATAAAATAGAATAAAAGTATATACCTTATTTATAAGTGAAAATTGGTTCATGTAATCTTTCTCTATTAGTGTCATGTAAAACTGATAAATAACTCTCAGTGTATTCATCAAGCTGTGCTGGTATTGATCCAATGAATCCCATTCACTTCGGGTCATTGATTCCTTTCTTTATCTTGTAAATACTCTGGCTGGAATTATAAAGTGAAATGCATTGATGATATATAACATAATCAGATGGTGATTCTGGAAGAATCATGAAGGTCAGAGAAACCAAATTCAAATCTACATTAATTATTCTATACAAATAAATCTCTGGCTAAAATAATATATAATAACACTAGAAACCTGTCTAGTCAGAAGGTTTCTTGCATGGGGTCACACACAAGAATAGGTGGTTTGCTGTTGTGAGGAAATTGAAGGCTTGAAATTCAGGACTTTATAGGAATTTGAGCTGCTGCCCAGACTATGTACAGCTTCTGTTCTACAAAAACTGCTTTATACCCCACCACTGAAAACAGCCCATTGCATTCAGAGGGAAGTAGAGGACTGACATCTATAGGCTAGGCTGATCACTTGGCTTCCTGCCAAATTTACTGTAAAGAACATCTTTGATAGTAAATAGCTTCAGATGAGCATTTAAATAGACACATGTATTATTATTCACTGGTGCTTTATTACTCTTCCTTGATACAGTTCTACCAATCTTTCATCTTGCTTCTTTTGGCATGTTTAAGTCCATTAGCCATTGACAAACAAGAAGCAACAGTTAGATGGACTGGATCCTGGATACCCACCATCATTACTCTTTCTAGGTGAAGATTATCATATACACTCATTTATAAATATGTTTTGGTCAAATAAGTAAAAAGAGCATGCTTCACAGGATAGCAGATGACAACATTGTAGGCTTGCTTGGGAAAAGTATGTGTTCCAATGTTGATATATTAAGTACTTTATTGACTTAATTTGTTGTTGTTTTCTGCTTACCGTGGAAACATCTTTGTCTTACTTTGGAATGTTGAGGGTAACAGCTATAGGCCTCATCTCCTAGAATGTCTAACTATGATTTCTTACTGAATTTGAACAATAGAAGACATTGATAGGAAATCAGGAAGCAATGTAAAATAGTACTCAGGGATTATATAATATTCTTCTCTTTCCTCCCTCAACACACCTGCCAGTTGCCCCATTCTCTCACAGTGATATCTGAGGTTTAATACCATCTTTGCCACAATGTTACCTCTCCACTGGGCTCTTTTAACTACAATCCTTCCTTTGAAATCTCAGATGTATGGCTCCTAAAGACTCCCTGCTCCTATGTCTCACTGCTTCTTGTGGATGTACTTGTTTCTGACCACATCATTTAAAATATTTGCCATACCAGCTGGGCTTGGTGGTGCAGGCCTTTAATCTCAGCCATTATGCAAGCTGAGGCAGGAAGATAATGTGATAAAGCCAGACACAGCAAAGGCCTAAGCAACTTAGTGAGACTCTGTCTCTAGATAGATAGATAAATAGATAGATAGATAGATAGATAGATAGATAGATAGATAGATAGATAGATAGATAAAAATAAATAAATAAATAAAAACTGGGCTGGGGATGTGGCTCAGTGGTTAAGTATCCCTGGCTTCAATCTCTGATACCCCCCTTAAAAGAATATATACATGTGTGTGTGTGTGTGTAACACTAAATTTTATATATATATATAAATTCATAATTTGTAATGATAATCCCTCCCATGCTTATGTCAATTTTATATATATATATATATATAAAACGTTAAATTATATTTGCTGCCTCATTACATTTGATGAGGTAATTCTTTCAAGTATGCATTGTTTTATGCTGATACCTTGACTGTCAACATTTATTGTTTCTAGTTTATGGTAGAAGTAGAAAGTTATCTCAACAAATGTGTATTGCATTGTAATATTTGATTGAAAAACAGTTGAAAAGCCATTTGATACCCCAAAGATTTGCATTGCGTTTCACATACTCCTTTAATTCCATATTTTAATATTGTTACCATTTGGTGGCTATGATATTAACAAGAGAAACAAATAATTAATGTATAATATGGTTCAAATTCATATCATTTATCATTTTTAATTATTGTGTGGTATTTTCCCCTCGGTTATAAGAACAGTTTTCCTTATATGAAAGTAATGCACATATGGCAATGTTAATAAATGAGCATTTGCGGTGTACTAAACCAATAGGAATATATTTACTTGCTTCCAAACATGTGTTCTGTTTTATGTGTAAGATTCTTATAAATCATTCCTGAGGAGATATCATTTACATAATTATAGCACTACATAATTCACTAGGAAATCTTTGTTTAGCATGCAGTTTTGGGAACTAGGCTTTAGAATATACTATAAATTTGACAGCACTCTTGCCAAATTTTGAGTAACATAATAGAGAAGCAGAATTATGATATAAAATAGTAACAATGGCCCTAGAAATACTGAAAAATCTAGTACTGGTTCTAAGAAGCAGAATGGGAAGGAGGAAGCAGAGAAAAAGAATAAAATGCATTATTAACATGTTACAAAGATTTGACAAGACACCTACATTCCTTAACTCATTTATTCATTACAGGTGATGTAGGCATTAAAATTATGCTTAGAATATGAAGATATTGAGGGATAGAGAATGATGAAAAGATGAGCAAATTTTAGTATTCAGGGGATGAGTTATTTGGTCATGTAACTTTTACTAACAGCCTACAAATATTAAAGCCACAATTTCCCCTTTATCACATATCACAGCTGTAATTAACCTTGTCACTTTTATCTGTTTCAAATTCAGTTATTTTCTACTGTGTATCTCATATATATTTTTAAAAATTTTTGCTCATTTCCCAACTGGACTGCAATATGACACAGTCTCTATTGACCTTATAAATTTTTGCTATTCATTCATCCTACTTACATTATTATTTCCTTGCTCAGCTAATGTAAATGGCATAATTCATAATTTGTAATTATAATCACTCCCATGCTTATGTCCTCAATTCTTCTTAAAACGGGTAAATTATTTCTTTTTTTAAATTTATTTATTCTACTTAAGTATGCATGATAGCAGAATGTACTTTGATTCATTGTACACAGATGGAGCACAAATTTTCATTTCTCTGGTTGTATGTGATATAGAATCACATCGTATATGCAGTCATACATGAAGCGCGGGCTATGATGTCCATCTCATTCCACCATCTTTACTCTCCCCATGCCCCCTCTCCACTCCCTCCCCTTTGACCAAAGTTCCTCCATTCTTCCCTTGCCCTCTTCCCCATTATGGAACAGCATGCACATATCAGAGAGAACATTTGGCATTAGGTTTTTTGGGATTGGCTTACTTTTTTTAGCATGATACTATCCAACTCCATCCATTTATCTGAAAATGCCATGATTTTATTATCTTTTATTGCTGAGTAATATTCCATTGTGTATATATACCACAGTTTCCTTATTCATTCATCTATTGAAGGGCATCTAGGTTGGTTCCACATTTAGCTATTGTGAACTGAGTTGCTATAAACATTGAAGTGGCTGCATCACTGTAGTATGCTGTTTTTAAGTCTTTTGGGTATAGACCAAGGAGCGGGATAGCTGGGTTAAATGGTGGTTCCATTCCAAGTTTTCTAAGGAACCTCCATACTGTTTTCTAGATTGGTTGCCCTAATTTGCAGTCCCACCAGCAATGTATGAGCCTGCCTTTTCCCCTACTTCCTCCCCAGCACTTATTGTTGTTTGTATTCTTGATAACTGCCATTCTGACTGGCTTGAGATGATATCTTAGGGTAGTTTTGATTTACATTTCTCTAATTGCTAGAGGTGTTGAACATTTTTTCATATGTCTGTTGATTGATTGTTAATTATTTCTTTCTAAAACTAATCCTTCCTCTCTCTTCTATTTGCTCACCTTACCAAAACAAATAAATAAATAATCATTGAACCAAAAATTAAAATAGTTACTTTTTAACATTGTCTGAGTTCATAATTCAACCTATGAGCTCAGTTTTGCTGTAGAGTGTATACCAGCAGCTGGCTAATTTTACATCAAATTCATGACCTCCAAACTTTAGTGGCCCATTGGTTCTAGCTGCTCATCTATGTTTCTCATTAATATTCTCACCCTCTCCTACTCTCTTTTCTCAATCTTCCTATATGCTTTCATCAAAGACAGTCATATCTTCTTTCATTGAAAATACAAAGTAATTTTTACAATCTTACAATAGTTTTTTGACACTTACTTACTATTAATATTTCACATGTAAAATATGTGCTTCTTTTGAGAAACAATTTCAGAAGCAAATTATATTACACTTTTTCAGTGCATCTAAACATGTCTGACCTATCCAAGACATAACTCCTGAAGTAACTTAATATTCCAATATACATCATTAGTTTTTAACCAGTACGTAAAAATTACACATCTCTATGAGGTACTATGTGATGTTTCAATACTTGTATACATTGTGCAATGTTTAAATCCAAGCAACCTTTCACAAAGAGTCATCATTTCTTTATGGTTAAAATATTCAAAATATTTTCTTCTATCTTTTTGGAAATATGCAATATTTCATCATTAATGATAACCACCCTATTGGGAAGTACCACGCCATAAGTTTTTTTATAACTCCTTGAATTATAAGTGCATGCAGTAGAATGAACCCACTTTTATTGCATAGCTTGATATATTCAGAGAAATTATGTGCTTTTGTAATCTTCAACACACTGAAAGAATAGAGAATTTGTATTACTCGCAAGGTTTGCTAGTTAGTCCTCCTCAGTTTGGCCTCAGATACCACTGGTGTCTATTCTGTCACTGTCGGTTAATTTTGCATGCACTTGAATCCTCTCCACCAAAAATAAAATTGGAAACATTAAGTTTGTAGTCTTCTTATGCACAGATTCTTTTTTTAAAGATTTTTTTGAATCCCATTTGTGCCTTTATGTGTATTGGGGTTGATGTCATTTTTGTATGCACTACCTTACATTATACAGATATTCCACATTTTTATACATTCATAGGTTGGTGGGCATGTGAATTGAATCTACTTCTTTGCTGTTATAAATATTATTTCAACAGGCCTTCTTGTACATACATCTTTCTATTGCTATATTTTTTGTCACTTAGGAAGGTACCAAGAAGAGGAAATCTGGGTTCCAATAGTAAGTGCATTTGTGACTCTGCAAAAAAACTGTAAAACTATTTCAAAAGTAGATGTAATCATTACAAACTTACCAGCAATGTGTAAGGATTCTAATTGCTTTAATGACACATTAAAAATTTTGTTCTGTTTTTAAAATTTTAACTAATTAGATAAATGTAATTGAATTGTAATTTCAATTTGTATTTTTTTGCTGAGTATGGATGTCGGTGAGCTTTTTATATACCTAGTGGTTAAACCTATGTGTTTTTATAGTTCCTGTTTGAAGTTTTACTCATTTTTAAGGACTGGTATCTTTAATTTATAAG
This sequence comes from Geosciurus inauris, assembly GCA_004024805.1. Taxonomy (NCBI): domain Eukaryota; kingdom Metazoa; phylum Chordata; class Mammalia; order Rodentia; family Sciuridae; genus Geosciurus; species Geosciurus inauris. Next base: position 7,208 of record PVHX01024643.1, on the reverse strand, counting down.
AGTTTCCATATAGTTAAAATACGAGGCCTTTTAAAAATGTGTTCACTTTTGGTCTATTACCTACCTTTTTCCTAAAAGGTATCTTTTGAACAATAAGCATTTAAAATTCAATAAAATCTAATGTCCCTATTTTTTCTTTTATTTTTCATAATCCATTTTTATTCTAAGAGCTATTCACCTACCACAAATTTTCAAACACACTTTCCCTAAGACATTTTCTTCTAAAATGCTTGTGAGTTTAGCTTTTTGGTTTATGTTTAAGCCTATGATTGAGCTAGTTATTTTTAAGTATGGTGTGAGGTGAGGATCAAAGTTAATTTCTTGTCATGAATATCCATTTTACCAATTATTTACTGTAAAACATTATTTCCTTATAATGTATCTTAGTGCTCTTTTCAGAATGATTAAAAATATATCCCTGAGTCTATTTCTGTGCTATTGTATTCCATTGATCTACATCTCTATCCTTATACAACTACCACTATCATCGCCCGCCAGCAGGAGACAATAATCACACCGTTGTTCTCAGAAAGCAATCTTTATTTTGTTGAGCGCTCTTCTTGCCTTCCTAGGTTCTCCTTTGTTCTCTCTCGTTCTTCCCCCCAGCCTCCTTCTATATACCTTACACACAGCAGGAAGTATTACCGAGCAGAGTTACAACCAATTAGCAGGAATAGCATTATCAAGCACGAGGGGAAAGCATGAGCAGAATACAGGCGTGTATCAGAGCAGGCAATGCTCACGAGCCAAGCATGCACAGTGACGTTGCCGCCAGCCAATGCTGTGCACTTCCTTAAGTTGTCCACCTATTTACTGCAAGTTTCTGGCATATAGCCAGGTTGCCATCTTGAAAGAGCGGGGCAGCTCCCGGGCCCAAAGAGCCTGCCCCCAACATACCACCTTCCCTTGATTAATACAGCATTATAATATATCTTCAAATTCATTATTTAAAGGTTGTTTGGGGGTAGTTTTAAGTGCCTTGCATGAGTCATGGTGTTAATTTTCATAAACCGCCTGCTAGAAATTTTTAATCCATCTGTTGATTTTGGCACAATTAACATTTTAACAATATAGAACTTTTGATTCCATAAAATTGATATATATGTCACTTTATACCTCATTGAATGATTTTCAAGGACACCTTGTACATCTCATCGAAGTGTTCTTGAACGTTTATTAAATTGAATTTAAGTATTTCACTGGCCAAGGCATCGTCAATGATTATTTTAAATTTATTTTCAAAAATTTTGTCAGAGAATTTTGAGTTCTTCTGTATTTGCCTTAATGTAATATGATCTAGCCTATATATCTATATGATCTAATGTCCTAGTGTCTTAGAATTTCATGGACAAATTTAATATGATCTCTGAATTAGTAAATTATTTAATATGACCTGTGCATAAAAGTTTTTTTCAGTCTTTTATTCCTTAATTCTTTTGTCTTGTTTTTCTCTGGCTATATGCTCTAGTACAGTAAGAAGAACAACATTGACAGCAGATAACCTAGCTTTTTTATGAATGTTATGGATAACATACTCAGACTTTCAGCATTAAGAATAATGATGACAATAGGTTTTTTTTCATGAATTTGTTTGTCAGACTGAGGAAGTTTTCTTCTGTTTTTAATTTCTTGAGGGTTTTGGTGTGTGTGTGTGTGTGTGTATGTGTGTATGCACATGCACACACGTGTGCATCTGAGCATTACCATGTGATGGATTTTTTCACATGCTTTTCCTTCATCTATTTAGATTATTGTGATTTATATATGACTTATTCCCCAAAGTCCATGTGTGAGATAATAAAAGAAAGTTCAAAGATGAGATAATTGGGTTATGAGAGTTTTAATTAGGGTGTTAATCCATCTAAATGGATTAAGCTGGTTGTAACTGTGAGCAGGTAGTGTGGCTACAGGTGATAAGTTGATGGAGGCATGCTGTTGGGGGTATATTTTGTCCCTGGTGAGTTGAGGTTCGACTCTCTCTCTCTCTCTTTTTCTCTCTCCTTCCCTATTGCCATGTCCTAAGATGCTTTCCTCTGCCACATATTTTGGCCTTGATATTCTCTCTCACTTGGGCCCAGAGTTATGGAATCTGCTGTCTATCGACTGAGACCTTTGAAAACATGAACCCTAAATAAACTTTCTCTTTTCTAAAATTATTCTCGTGAGAGTTTTTGGTCATAGTGGCAGAAAAGCTGACTAAAACAATCATCTATTTTACTTGTTCTGAATAAATGGTTAATAACTTTGGCTTGAATGTTAAATTAGACTTGCAAAACTTCAAACTTCTTACAGGGTCTTGCTGAGTTGCGGGACAGGGTCTTGCTGAATTGCTTAGGGACTCCTTAAGTTGCTGAGGCTGGCCTCTTTTGATCCTCCTGCCTCAGCTCTTGAGTCATTGGGATTATAGGCATGTGCCACTGTGCCTACCTGACACTAAACTTGCATAATTTTACCGAGTCCACTTGATTGTGATGTATTAACATTCTAATGCATTGATCAATTTAATTGGCTATTAATTTGTTAAGAATTGTGTCCATATTAATGGAGGATATTGTTGTTCTTCCCATCCCAGCCAAGAGCTAATTGTGAAATAGTTCTAGAACAACACAGATTTTATTACTTAATTTTATAAATAAGATTTATACATTTACATAAAATTAATAAAAAATTGTACCAAACATATGCACATATGTGTAATTTTAAACTCTATTTTAACTATTTGTGTCCTTATATTTTAGACATTTTTCTTTTTGAGAACTATAATTACATATTCTTCTTTCATTTCATAAACTTGTTTAATTGCTTTTACCCCTACGATCTGTTTTTTGGTGGATTTAACAAGATATTTTATTTTTGCTATGACTGTTTTCTTTTTCTAAGTTTAGTCATTTGAGTACACTATTGCAGGTCAATTCATGAAGTGCATAGCCTTGAACACATATTATCCAAAATAATATCCAAAGTACTAAATCTTTCAAAGTTTTTCAACTAAAGCATATGAAATAAGAAACAAAATAGTCTGTAGAAATGCACTAGTGCTTATTTCACTTAACAAAATACACTTTCAAAGAAAGTTTCAGGCAGAAAATATATGAAACCCTAAATGAATGAATATAGCAATAGTGTTAATTCTTTTTTTTCATATTTAATTTATTTATTTGATCTATTTAGGCTGACATGATAACAGAGTGCAATTTTATTCATTGTACATAGATAGAGGATAACATATCAATTCTCTAGTTTTAAGTTGTATAGAATCACAACATATATGCAGTCATACATAAAGTTAGGGCTATGATGACCGTCATATTCCACCACCTTTATGGTCTCCATGCCCCCTCCCCTCTTACACCCCTGTGAACAGAGTTCCACCATTGTTCCCATGACCTTCCCCACATTATGGATCAGCATCCACTTATTAACGAGTACATTCGGCATTTGGTTTTCTGAGATTGGCTTACTTCACTTAGCATGATATTCTCCAACTCCATCCATTTACCTGCAAATGCCATAATTTTATTCTCTTTTAAGCAATAGTGTTAATTCTTTGCCAGTATCTTCCATTTTCATTTCCACAAAATGAAGATGATGCCAGTTGCAATATTCTATTGCGAAGACTACAGAATTATAATCCTCATTGTAATAGTAGTACCAGTTGTAAGTGGCACTTGTATATTACATACAATGACCCATACACCTTCTAAGCTTTTATAATACAATGTTTGATTATCATAAATATTACTTTATTTCACTTTTGCAATCTAAATATTTCATTCTTTGAACAATTCTGCTGAACAGCTTACTTGTAAAACTGTTGATAATAGCAATTTTTAGCAAATTTAAAGCTATTGCAAAACATAGACATCAAACTTATTTCAGAGAGTACTATTAATTTACTTAAATATTCCAAAGAAAGATAAAGTTAGAATGAGAACGTATATTCCCTTTTTTATCAGTAAATTAACCTTTCTTATTCTTGCCATGATGCTTGATTAGAGCCTTAAAGATTTTTTTTTGCAAAATTATATTTCTGTCAACTATCATTCAGTCTACAACTCCATGTCAATCTTAAGTAATATAGTCCTAGACAATCTTCTCACAGAATTGACTGTAGGTCTGCCAAGCTGATTTCTACTGATTCCCTTCAACCTAATTAAAGATTTATCATTTTCACCAGACCAAAGATATTCTTCTGTGTTTCATTCAACTCTAGCCCTGAGGTGCATTATTAAAGCATAATACTACTATAATTTTTTCTGAGCTCATCCATTTATTTTCTTCCATATGTCTGAGACAAAATATCTTTGTTTTATTTGATGGAGTGAAGGTTCATTCTAATTATCAAGATTTTCAAAGGGACTTTCAGCACTTTACAACACACAATATGTATGTTGTAGTGTTGTGCATATAAAACTGAGTTGTCTGTTCTAAAATGGAAACATAGAAGTAGGTTAGCTATAATTTCAACAAGGGGCCTCTGCCTTAACTTTCATGTATGTAACTCTAAGATCAGATAAGAACATAAATGTAAGCCGTTATGGAAAAATGTGGTATACCCAGCTGCTAATATTTTTATTTCATTGTATATTAGAATAGATATATATATATATTTGCATATGCAATTATGATAGTATTTTTTGTTGTTACTATTATCATTATGACTTTGGTCTCTGGTTTGTTAATTTATCACTCTTCTACATGAGGTAATCAAGCCAAATTAGGGAATATCCAGTGAATGTTAATGGCATTATGGAGGTTTCCTTTTATTTGCTATATATGTAGCAATCTTCCTAAGAGTTAGATATATACTTGGGATTATACCACAAAGATACAACTTCTGTTCTTAATCTTCCTATTTCTGAGTTGATATTGTCATGAGGATTTAATGGCTCTAAATTTTCCAAGTAAGAAAAAGAACACATTTATAGAGACTCTTTCATACTGTAGATAGCTGCTTGCTTTATACGAGGCTCCAGAAGCTTAATGATCTTGAAGGCAAACTTGAAACCTATTAAATTTTTGCAATCTATTATACTTTTTCTGCAGTGAGAAGATAGTTTATGGACAGAAAGAATAAGTTTCCTAAAATTTGCTGCTGTGTCTTTCTATTGATGGTGCAAGAAAAATGGATTCTTGCAGTCCCTAGTAGCATCCTTCTCTGTCCCCAACATTTAGGAAAACAGGCATGTATCTTCATGTACATGCACACATGTACACACATACCAATTTCTGCAAATATTTGCACCCCAGAATGTATGCTTTGTTTGTTTAACAAATAATTTAATGTCAATGCAAATATTTTTCTCTTTGGTTATTTATTCCAAATAATCTCAATAGCAGGGTAAATATATTTTATTCACCATTAAAAACAGAAGGAAAATAAGGAGAAAGAGAGTGAAGAAAATGAGGGAGAGAAGGAGAAGGGAAAAGAACAGAAGTACCATTCCTGATGCAATCTTGTAAAGAATGGTAGATGAGCTTGGTAGTTTTTCACATTTACTTCTGCTTATTCAATACTCATTCTGTTCCCTCCTAAACATTAGAAAATAGAGGGTCCTCTGAAGATTCCCAAATCTGACATATTCTCTTTTTAAATTATTTTTTATGAACAAGATAAATATTAACTCCGAACATCAATTTTGATTGCCTTTATATAATATCTACATTTTAAAACTACCTTTTTAATTTAAGAGAAATTCTTGAGCTGAATCTAACCTACATGTAGCCACTAATAGCATTGGTGTGAATAAATGCAATTTGTATCTATAATATTTATATGATGAAGGAACTGGTTTCATCCCAAAATATAGAATACAATCAGGCACCCCTAATCATTTGTGAAAAGTCAAGTATACACAGTTGGAAATCTGTCTAAAAGAGTACTAGATTTATCCGTATGCCAGAGACAACAGTGATTATAACTTTATAGAACTACTTAAAAATAGTGTTTGTGTTTCCACTTGGGGAAGCACAAACAAGTATATATTTTTAAAACTCTAGAAATGAATATATATTAATGATAGCTACATATTTAAAAATTTATCTTAAAGAAAAGAGATCATAAACTGATTTATAAAATTTTCAAAAGTTTATTAAGTAATTGTATCTTAAATAAAAGAGATCATAAAGATATAAAATTTTCAAAAGTTTGAAGTTATTATTTATTGTAAATAAAATAGTTAAAATATAAATTAAAGAAATCAATTGGAAGATTTACTATGGCATATGAGTCTTGTGCTTCCAGGTCACCAGTTTAGATTTGAGTTATGTTCATAACAACAAAGAATCATGAACCCCAGTGATTGATTGTGGCTTTGGGAAAATAATATTGTATCTTTAGCCTAGACTGACGACTCTACTCTGAAATTGGAATCATACATGAGCTGACAAACTTGTCTTTTGTTTTGTTTTAACCTGTTTTGTTGCCAGACAAAAAGGGTATGTTTACTATGTAAGAGTGAGGTCAAATATTCCTCTACAATTCCCACATATATAGAGAATTTAAGGCCTTATTTTCTTCTCATTTTGTTTTTATGCATCACTTTATTTCACATGACATTCCACATATGGCAGTTATCAATAATACATAATTAGTTGGTTCATGCTATTTGCAACTTTGTGGTACACAAAAGCATCAGACTTTTCCTTGAGATTTCCAGAGCAATTATTGCTATTCCCATTATACATGTGAGGATAGGCTTGGATAATTTTTATAAATATCTTGGTGTGACCTAGCCAGTCTATGAATAGTTTGTTACAGGTCAATAATAAGAAAAGGAGCTTGGTCCAGAATATTCAACAATATGCTACTTTATTTTATGTAACTCTTTTTCCCTAATTTTTCTTTATTCAATATGTACAAAGTAAACATTTTCCAAACTTTATGAGTTAGAATTGACTGAATGCAAGTGACATGTTCTCACACATATCATTTTAAGTGTAATGGATCTCAACTAGTATCAGAAATTATTACTACATTTATTTCTTTTTTTTTTTTTTTTTTTTTTTTTTAATTTTAAAAATGTTTTATTTAATCCTATGTATCCAAAATATTATCATTTAAAATGTAATCTTTATAAACAAATTACTGAAATTTTACATTCTTCTGTTTTGTCCTAAGTACTTGAAATATAACATGTATTTTTACATTTACAGCACATATTGATTCAGATTAGCTACATTTCAAATGTTCAATAGCCATAGGAACT
>PVHX01024642.1:0-23643 GCA_004024805.1 Geosciurus inauris | reverse complement strand
GGAAAGAGGGAGGGAGGGAGGGAGAAAAAAGCATGCTCCAGTCTCCCTTGGGGACTCCAGAAAATTGAACAAGTTGGCTTAGGCTAATCAGATGACTCCCAAGAGTTCTGGAAGGAGGAGTGGGATGGAAGCCATGCTTCCAGTATTCAAATTGCTTCTGCTAGCAAGCAGTCCTGTGGGTCTGGCTTTTTTAGTGCCAGAATGCCAGTGTTTGGTCCAGTCTCAGGGATATCAAGAGACAGGGTAGGGGTGTCTGGGTTTTGCCAGTGCAGCCCCCAAGATTGTTACAAAATGAGTTGTGTTTCCCCAAAATTTATGTTAAAACCCTTACCTTCAGTATGTTAGAAGGTGTCTGTATTTGGAGGTAAAGCCTCTAAAGAGGTAATTAAAGTTAAATGAGGTCATAAGGGTGGGATCCTAATCCACTAAGACTGATGTTCTTATAGAAAAAGGCACCAGGAATATGTGTTCAGAGAGGAAAGGGAATGTGAGGACACAGAAAGAAGGTGGCCACCTGCAAGTCAAGGAAAGAGGCCTCAGGAGAACCAAACCTGCTGACATTTTGAGCTCTCTGACTTCTAGCTTCCAGGACTGTGAGAAAATAAATTTCTGTAACTTAAGCCACCCAGTCTATGATGACATTGTTATGGAAGCCCTAGCAGACTAATACACAGGTATGGCAGGGCTATAGCAAACTAGAGAGTTTGGGAGGATTCCTAAATAGCATCTGAGCTGGCATGTCCTCATAGCCAACAGCTCCAGTGGAACCTCCTGGTGTCCCAATCTCCTGACTTTGGCACAGGCAACAGCTTGGTGGAGTTACACTGGAGGTGGCCTGGACTACAACCTACTTTTCCAGTCCTTTGGGTAATTTGGAAGCAATGAATTTCCTGTATCAAATCTTTTCCTCACATCTAGAAGGACTCACAGGCTCAGGATAGGAGAAACAGTTTTTTCTTAGTCTGTTCAGGTTACTGAATTGAAATAGCTCCAACTGGATAGTTTATAAACAACGGAAGTTCATTTCTCATAATTCTGGAGGCCAGGAAGTCCAAAGTCAAGGTGCTGGCAGGTTCAGTTTCTTGATATATCCTCACATGGCAGAAGGGGTAAAGGTCTCTCTTGGACTTCTTTTATAAGGGCACTAATCCCATTGATAAGGCCTCCAGCCCCATGACCTAGTCACCTCCCAAGGATACCACTTTCTAATATCATCACTTTGGGAGTTAGGATTTATCACATATATTGTCGGGGAAAATAATGAGATCATAGCACTAGTGAAACATGGGACTCCTGGGGATTGAAGAAGGCACAAGCATTTGGAGATTAGACGACATTTGCTGGGTCATGACCAATAGAGAACAACATTCCCAGCAAGGGCTCCTAAAGAACAAAGGAAAGTGCCAGCTTCAAATACATGCCCTAATGGTGGGAGGGCATCTTGGGCAACACCAGTGAAGAATGTTTTCTGCTCTCTTCTCTCTTTTTGGCCTTGGAGGATTCAAAAACCCTTTTGCAAGTTTGGGAAACCAAGAAGCATAAGTGAGGGTGAACAGAAGAGAAACTGTCCTGCCCCATCACCGCCACCACAAACATAATGGACAGCCCACTAAAGGTGCTGCCTGAGGGAGGAGAGAGGGTTTACTTTAAATCAAGTCCAAGTTTCTGAGTATTACATGGAATCAAACATTGTAAGATTTAAGATTGTATAAAGTGAGGCTATGTTTACAATATTGGGAACTTTTATTACTCCAGTAGGAGCAGAAACACTATATGACTGTCTAAATTTTCACTCAGGAACAAGGAAAGCACCGAGGAGGAGTAACTTCTAAGAAGACAATGGAAAGCAACATAAGGGTGGATTCCAATTACATCTTGAATCCTGCTCAATCACTGATGATAGAGATTTAATCTGGGGATTGGTTTTCAATTGTTCTAAGGTTTTGCCTTGTGATATTTGAACAGTATTTTGTATGGACAAAACATACTTTAGGCCCTACCATTTCTCCACCTCTGTCTGCATTTGATAAGCCATCTGGGGGGCTCGGAGTTCCATTTTATATAAAGGAAAGGGACTATGAGGGTCTTCATTTGTTTACATTTATAGTTGCTTCAGTAAACTTAAAGATCTACAAATCTCAGGGCTGGGACTGTAGCTCAGTGGTAGAGCACTTACCTCGCATGCGTGAGGCCCTGAGTTCGATCCTCAACACCACATACAAAGCAATAAAATAAAGACATTGTGTCCATCTACAACTAAAAAAAATTTAAAAAAAAAAGATCCACAAATCTACTTTCCTTTGATTTTTTAAATTAAACTATTCTATTGTTTTAAACTATTTACAAACCTAATAATTTTGCAATCCCTGTGTTGTGTGTGTGTGTGTGAAGATACCATTTACTTAATTGAATTCTGTTAAACATTTTAAGCAACTTTTACAAACTTAATATTGGATTTTGTCTTCAAGAGCTTCAATTATGTAACAAGACCCTATCTATGTGATTTTTCTAAATATAGCAACTTATATGTATTTTCATATCCTTTTCATCTCAAATTGAATTATATGTGTGAAATATTATTTTACATACAGATCTTATATATATTTAAAAATTTAAATATAATTTAAATCATTTATTACTTGACAATTCAGTATAAATCTAAATTAAGTACTTGATTACACATTTTAAATTGGAATCTCCAAACTAATTTTTTATATTCTAATGTGCTAAATTATCATAAACATTTCATATACTTATACCAAGATATGCAAATTATTTTTAAACTTATTCCAATTTTAATATTAAAATATTTATTAAGTTAACATTATGTTTATTTCTGTATTACCCAGAAGTCATGACCACATAAAAAGAAAGCTAAAAGCTGGACTCTGTGGTGAGCACCTGTAGTCCTAGCTACTCCAGAGGCCAAGGAAGGAGGATGGCTTGAGCCTGGGCAACATAGGGAGACCCTAGTCTCATAAACAAAACACCAGGAATGTGGTAGCTCTTACCTGTAATCCTAGAGACAGGGGAAGCTGAGGGAGGGCAACTGCAATTGAGGTCAGCCTCAGTAATTCAGCAAGACCTTGTCTTAAAATCAAAAATAAGAAGAGCTGGAGATGTGGCTTAGTGGTAAAGGAAGTACCCCTGGGTTCAATCCTCAGTACCAAAACTAAACAAAACACCACCACCACCACCACCACCCTTCCAGGCTTTCCAAGGGGGTTGAGATTCATAGTACACTGACAATGCATATCTCCTAGAGTGATATACTGAAAATCATGATTTTAAGGATTATTACATATCCTGTCATGCACACTAGAATTTAGCTTGCCCATCCCTGTTGGCTTACTTCAGTTTGCATTGTGTGTCACTGTGATGAAAACTGTCCACAGTTTTCAGAATACATCTTAGAAAAATATGGACTTTTTTGGTACTGAATAAATATTTTCTGATGCCTCCCTAAAGGTTTGCTATCAGTGTGCACGCCCATTAATATCATATTATCATGACCATCTTATCACACCATTGCTCGCTCTGTGATCTTCCTTAATCATTTCTATCACATAGAGTCTCATTGTTTGGGGTTCATTAATTTCGTTGCAAGTACAGTTGAACGTGTTTTTCACGTCCATTGTCACCGAGCTTTTGTTTATTCTGCACCTTTTGCCCAACAGGTGGGATGCAGGCGGTAAGGCTTGCGTGTTCCTCACCTGGAAGGTCAATCCCGGGTGAAGCCGCCGCAATCCCGAACCCTACCGCCAGGGGGCGCTGTGACACAAGTCCCCCGCCGGGACCCGGCTGGGGCGGGAGGATTGTGTGAAGAAGAGGACAGGGAGCAAAGGTTGGCGTCTTTGCGCTTGGACTTTCGTCGGAGGGGCCGCGACATCATGACGGTGGGAGCCAGGCTACGAAATAAGGCGGCGAACAGCTTCCCTCTCCGCGGGCCCCTAGGACGAGCGCGGACGGAGAGGGACGAGGACACAGACGCCATCCTGGAGCACCTGGAGTGCGAGGACGAAGCAGCAGAGAGCGAGGCGAGCGGGCGGCGCGATGGGACCCGCAGCGCGCGGAGGGTGCACCTCGCCATCCTGCCTGAACGCTACGAGCCCCTAGAGGAACCAGCACCGGGCGACAAGCCCAAGAGGAAGTACCGGCAGAAGCTGAAGAAGTACGGCAAGGTAGGGACCTGAGACTGCCACTGTCCACGGGATCTGGGCTGCGGTGCCCCTACCTGCGCCCCCAGCGCAAGCACAGCCCGAAGGGGCTTCCGCGCTTTTCTCATCCGGGGACTCCGAAGGGACGAGCTGAGAGCGGGAGTCGGTCGCGGTGGTCTGTCGCCGCTCAGCTTATCTGGACTGCCCGGCAACCCGGCTTAGCCCCACTCCCTCGCCGGAGGCTAGTTGTGTTACTACTCAATCCCTGCTCGCGCAGGGTCGCGTGGTGCCCGCTACCCTTCTGCTAGTGGGTGAATAACCTTCTCAAAGGGGTCTGCCCAAGGGGGTTCTTATCTTACTTGGGCAGGACAGGAATCAGTTCTGTGTTACTGAAGCTTTGGCGCAGTTAGATGACTTGGAAGAAGTGACCCAGTTGGGAAGTAGGGAGCTCCAGTCAAGTTTATGTTTTCTGGCAACATTCCTACCATGATATCCCACTAGCTGAGAAATGTTTGGGTTATTCTCCCGAAACCCCTGGGTTATTTCCAGGTCCTGGATGCTCAGTAAGTTCATATGTACCTGTTGAGTCTGCTTTGCTAACCAACTATGTCTGTACTCCGGGGGCTTTCAAGTATTCTACTGTTTGCCTTGGAGTAGAGGGAGAGGATCAGGAGAGGGAAAAGAAACAGGGATATAGCATTGAATGACAGTATCCTTTCCAAAGATCAAAGCCCAAAGTCAGTTACCACTAGTCTACTAGTAGACTACCACTCCTACCCGGAAGCAGCGGAAGCTGCCACTGCCCCTACTCCCTTGATCTAAACAAGGTCACCAGAAAAGAATCACAGAACTAACTCATTGTGTCCTGGCCAAAGGTCATGTACTCCACCTTATTTATTGTCCAGTTATGGATGTCCTTTAGTAATCTCTTATCAACCCTGAAGTCATTCTCCACACTGGGAGCTTAGGTTTATCATTTTCTTGAAAGGTACGTCAGTATTCTGGAAGCAGTACACAAGCAGACATTGGTAAAATATATTAATTAAAACTATAAGGTTGGGACTTTCAGTCTCAAGGTTATGCTAGGATTAATCTTGAGCCCCAAAACTCCACCATTTGCCTCCTAGCTGGTAGGCTGAGGATATGGAATCCTCAGCTCAGGGGCTGGCACTTGATGTTTTCAGTATACTCACTCTGTTCCAGGCTTTGTGCCTGCACTAGAAATGCAAAATTGAAAACAATGTAGCCCTGCCCTAGAGGACACACAGCCTGCAAGGGAGACTTGATATAACTGAAGCACCACCATAGAGCTGCATGGAACTCAGCAATTCCTGATGAGAATGAGTAAACTCCTGGAAAGTCTTCAAATCATGGTGAACACTGGACATAGAAGGATTAGTTAAGATTTCACCAAATAGCAATGAGGTACCACATCACACCCACTAGGGTGGCTATTCTAAAATATATATACACACATATATATATCTAAACATAAAATAACAAATGTTTGTGAGAATGCAGAAAAATTAGAACCCTTGGACACAGCTAATGCCAATGTAAAATGGTACAGCCACTGTGGAAAACAATTTGTAGGCTCCTCCTCAAAAAGCTGAACATGGAATTACTCTGTGATCCAGCAATTCCATTCCTAGGTATATAAACAAAAAACAAATTGAAAACAGCTACTCAAACAAACATTTATGCACAAATGTTCCTAGAAGCATTATTTCCAAATAGCCAAAAGGTAAAGACAACCAAATGTCCATCAGCGGATGAATGAATAAAGTGTGGTATATACAGTCAATGGAATATCATTCAACCATTTAAAGAAAATTAAGTGCTAATGTATGCTGACACGTGGATGATGCTCGAAAAACATAGTGCTAAATGAAATAAGGCAGACCTCAAGGTTACGCAGTGTTTCCTTTTTCCATTTATAGAAAATATCCAGAATAGGTAAATCCAGAGAAATAGAACCCAGATTGATGGTTGCCAGGAACTGGGGGAAGGAGTAGAGATAACTGCTTAATGGAGTGTGTACTTTCCTTTTGGGATGATGACAGTGTTTTGAAACTAAACAGAAGTAAATGTATTAAGTGCTCTTAAATTGTACTAAACATGATTATTTTTATGTTATGTGAATTTTCCCTGAATTAAAAAAAAAGATTTTAATGGATAGAAAAGGGATGTTATCCATGGTGGAAGAACAGAGAAGGGTACATGCAAAAGCTGTAGAAGGTTACATCCTAGTTCAGTAAGGATGTTTTGGCCAAGAGGCCAAATGAGATGACATTCCTGTAAGGGTTCAAAAGAGAGACTTTGTCTTCCACTTTCTCAGAGCCCAGTGAGAAGGTTCCAGGCTCCTACAAAGAGGAAGAAAACAGTGACCTCTTATTGCTGAAAAGCCATGAGAACAACTAAGGTTCAGCTAGTAATATGGGAAGTGATTTTTACCTGCTTTGGTCACTAGGTGACATTTTCTTACTTGGGTCCAGTAGAATAAGGAATGATGTACACATAGCTCTGCATTATTAACAAGCACATTTTCTTTCAATTCCTATTCCTGTTAACTTCTCAGATCCCTCACCCTAGCCCCTTCCTGCTTCTATTTAAAGGAAAGTGTTTGCCTTTGTGAAACATGAAAGGGTGGCTCACACTCCCAGGCTGCCCCCCTAGTCCCTCCTAGGGCTGGATCCTAAAGCTGAGCCCGCCCAACCTTCTGGAAGCCTGTGTTCCTGGGACTCTTCTGGAGATTAATGTTCCCAGTTGATTTTTAAGTAATGATAATAACATGCATATGGTGCATTTATTGTTGTTCAAATGCTATTTGCTGAGCATAAGGAAGGAACATACATTTGATGTGCTCCTCCTGTGCCCTGCTTTGTACTTTAGATGCAGTACCTCTGAATCCTCTCAGCAACCTTGGAAAGCTGTGATTATCTCTGTTTTGTAGCAAAAGAGGCTGGAGTTTAAGGAAGTCAAGCTATTTGTTCAAGGCTACCACAGCCAGAGAGCTGCAGAGCTGGGACTTGAGTCTGGCCTGGCCCCTTCCTGTGCAGGAGCCGTGGGCATAGAGAAAGGAGAACCTCTCAGAACTTAGCTTAAGATAAAACTTTGTGCTTGGGGATGTAGCTCAGTTGTGGAGCACTTGCCTAATATGTGTGGAGCCTGGGGTTTAATTTCCAGCACTGCAAACTTAAAAAACAAAAACAACAAACACATGTGTGTATATATATATACAGGTTGCCTTTCAGATACACAAGGGGAGGAGCAGGTAAGAAGAGTAATTCAATTTTGTTTATCATGTAGCTAGGAGAAGGTTGGCGATGGGAAATAGAAGCCATGGGATAACCATTAGAAATAGCCCCTCATTTTAGGCTGGTGACTTAACTTAGTGGTAGAGTAATTGCCTAGTGTGTATTAGGTCCTGGGTTCAATCCTCAGAACCACGAAAAGAAAAAAGAAGAAAAGAAAGAAAGCAGGAAAGGTATATCTGGCCACCTACTGGCTGTGTGACATCAGGCTATGTATGCTTCTCTCTCTGCCTCAGTCTCCTCATCTGTAGTATGAGACAACAATAGGGTAGTAGTGAGAATAAATTCATTAATCCATGAAGAAGTCTTAGACTCTAGCAGGTACCTAGCAAGGGTTCTGTAACTCTTGACTATTATCATCTGAAAGGGTAAAAGAGAGGTGGCTGTTTCTCCTGATTGGCTTTTTCTTTGTTTTGTTTTCTTCTTCTTTTTGCTACCAGGGATTGAACCCAGGGGTGCTTTACCATTGAGCCACATCCCCAGCTCTTTTTATTTTTTATTTTGAGACAGAGTCTTACTAAGTTGCTTAGGCCCTAAGTTGCTGGGGCTGGCCTTGAACTTGTTATTCTCCTGCCTCAACCTCCTGAGTTGCTGGGATTATAGGCATGTGCCACTGCACCTAGCTCCTGATGGGTTTTTAAGTGAGTTCTAACTCAGAATAAAATCACTGAGTACCTACTATAGGCTGGTGCTTAGGTCCTGACTGCATTTCACAACTGAAGACATGACCTTTGTGTTCAGAGAAAGTGATCTTTGAGGATAGATGATTTCCTTTTTGAAACTGAATGGGCATCACTAGTTATTGACTGAATATGAACAAGCCCCCAGAAAGCCCTCCTACCTGTATGAGTTTCCTATGGCTGCTGTAACAAATTACCACATCATTCATGTCTTACTACCAAACAAATTTATTCTCCCATAATTCTGGAGGCCAGAGTCTCAACTTAGTCTTGCAGAACTAAAACCATCAGGTTCCTTCTGGAGGCTCCAGGAGAGAATTCATTTCTTTGCCTTTTCCGTATTCCAGAATCCCCCTTCCTCCATCTGCAAAGCTGGTAGTGTAGACTCTTGAAATCTCTCTCTGTCCATCTGCTTCCATCATTACCTTGCCTTCTATCTGAGTCCTCCTGCATCCCCCTTTATAAGAGCACTCACCTGGGCTGGGGATGTGGCTCAGTGGTAGCAGACTTGCCTACCACGTATGAGGCCCTGCTTTCCATATCCAGCATCACAAAAACAAGATTCACCTGGATAATCTAGGATAACCTCCTCGTCTTAAGATCCTTAACTTAATCACTTCTGAAGAAAAAATCCCATTTGTCATGTAATAGAATCATATATACTTGTTCTGAGAATTAAGACATGGGCATCTTGGGGGCCATTATTTAACCTGGCACACATTTCTTCTCAGTGCCCCTCTGAGAGATTAGTTTTACTTTAGATCAAAGAATCCCAGCTGGCTATGGTGGTGCATGCCTATAATCCCAGGAATTTAAGAGGCTGAGGCAGGAGGATCATGAGTTCAAAGTCAGCCTTAGCAAATTAGTGAGGCTCTAAGCAACTCAGTGAGACCCTGTCTCTAAATAAAATACAAAAAAAGGCCTGGGGATGTGGCTCAGTTAAGTGCCTCTGAATTCAATCCCCAGTGCCAAAACAAAAAACAACCACCACAAAAAAATAAAACCCAAAACAAAAAACCCAAATCTGTGCCCTGAATGACATTAAAATGGAAGTTGATAGTTTACATTTTTTTGCATTGTATTTCTTTATTTCTCAAGTTTGTGTTTTGACAGTATTCCAGTTAATGAAATACTTTAGTAGATTTCTGCCTCTCAATTGCAAAGATGAAGCAACAAAGTAATAAAAACTATCAGGAAAATGAATGTACAAATACCAAAAATGTCAAGTTTAAGGCAGGCAGTTGTGATGCTGTGGTATTGTATATAAAGGATCACTCGATTATTACACTTTCTCCCAGAAAACATGGTTTTTGTTGTTTCAATCATGTAAGTAAAATTCTCCCATTCTCATCATCATACAGTTATAGAAATGTATCTCTTAGCAACATGATACACACACACACACACACACACACGACTGCATACATGTGCTCATGTGCACACCAGTGTCCCTTTGGGAAATTAATGAGGCAGTGTCTAGTCAAGCAGTGTCTAGAGAGGACAGAGCTGTACCTGGTTTTCCCAAAGCTCCTTATGTAACCGGAAAGATACCAAACGAAACACCTGGGACCTTTCTGCATTCTGGGGTACAGTGATGAGCACAACAGAATTCTTGCCCTCACTCTGTTATTGTAGTGGAATCTGAAATTTAATCAACAGAAAGCTCAAGTAAGCCAGAAATTGTAGGAAATTATACAGTGAAGAAACTTTCCTGAAAAGAACAAAATATCTTAGATTGACACACCCAAATTTCTATGTAATAAGAAGAAGGAAATGTTATCTTACAATAATACAAGTTGACATTGTAGGCACCCATGCTTATGTCAGGTTATGTCAGGCACAATTCTAAGTGCTCTCCTTAGCAGGCACAACTCAGTGGTAGAGCATTTGTCCAGCATGCTCTAGGCTCTGGGTCCCATCCCCAGCACCACCAAAAAAAAAAAAAAAGAACAAATTAGAAACTAAGTGCTTTCCTTGAATAAGCTCATTTAATTTTCTTAAGAAGCTAATGAGGTAGTTGCTACATATTTCCATGTAAAAATGAGGAAATTAAAAATGAGGAAAATTAAATAAACAACAAGGCAGCCATTCACTATCAGATAGTGAACAGTTAACTTTATACATACTGCGTTCATTATAGAGAGGAAGCAGGCATAGGAGTTAAGGGAATGGCTTCTGACATAGGATTTCTTTGGGATTGAACTTCTATTCTGCCTCTTACTATCTGGATGAGTTTAAGTCTGCTGTACTTTCTTCTTGTTGAAGCCCAGTAGTTAAAGGTCTTCAGGGACATGCCGGTAGCCCAAGTTAGGTTTATTTGTTTGGTGCAAGGAGGGAGAGTATATGCTAAAGGAATCATGGGACCTCAAAAAGTGGGGATCTCAGAAAGTAGAGATCTCAAGTAGAGTTGAATATCTGAGTCTGAGCCAAAAAGTTATCAGCATCCTGAAGATACTTAAAGTCCTGGAAATGGATGACACAACCTAAGTAATGATTCTATAATCATGGGATGGGGAGGGAGCAGAGGGAGGGAAAGGAGGACTCAGGACTGAGTACTGAGGTCCTTCAACATTTTAATCTTTGGTAAAAGGGATAAGTAGCTCCCTGAGAAGTAGAGGAGAACTGAGAGAAAATGGAGTCAATGGGGCCAAATGATTATTTTATAAAGCATGTCAGAAATTGCTGAGAAGTCAGGGAGGGAGAAGACAAAGTCGTCCATTGGATCAGGTAACATGAAGGTTGGACATGGCCAAGCAGCCCCTGAATGGTTGGGGGTAGAAGCCAGAGTAAGAGGGAATAAGGATTGCAGAGTGGCGGCAGTATATGGATGTTTCTTTCAGTTGGCTTGGCATGAAGGAGAGCAAAGACCTGGGGCAAGCTGTGGAATCAAGGTGATACCTGAGCATCAGCGTAAGTTACTGGGAGTGATCCAATGGAGAAAGGAAGGATGACCGTGGAGAAAGGAAAGCCAAAGGAGAGGTGGGAGAGGGGACAGAGAGCAAATGTCAAGGGAATGACCTTACCAAAAGAGGGCTGTTGTCTCTATGTCAAACAGGCAAGAGTGCCAGGGGTGGGAAACCATGGGCAGGTACAAGTAGGTTTATAGAGAGTGGTGGGAAGATGAACAAGTTCTCTGATGATGTCTCATCTTTGCAGTGAAAGAAGTGGGATCTTCTAATGTATGGAGGTTGCTGGGGGTGGGAGACTTGACAGGAAGATGTATGAGTTTGTGTGCGGAAGAGGGGGACCTACCAGACTGGTATGGTGGGGTTTACCAGTCAGCTTTGGAAGTCGGAGCAAACTTTGTGATCAGGATCAGGAATTTTAAGTGAAACCAGTTAGTGTGGTTATTGTAGTTGGGAAAGTCATAGGGCTGAGAGACAAGGTGTGTGAGAAAAGGTCCAGATCAGCTACATAGACATGGATGTCACCAAGAATGATGACACAATTTGGTGGTGGGGAGAAAACAACCAAGGATAACTGCAATAAATGTTAGCCATTGAGCTATTAATTTTTCTGTTGCAATTCCATTTGAATCCCTTGGATGTCCCCTGTCCAGCCCCATCCCCAGCAGAGAAGAAAAAAAGCATTTTCCAGTCTTTACCCTCAAGGAGTGTAGGATTGTTTTAGAAACACAAGACTTATATATGTGCACTATTTGGATAATGCCAGAAGACACAAAAGGGACAAATGTGTGGATCAGAGAGGAAGAGGGCATAGAGGCTGGGCTTTCAGACAAAGCACATGATGGAGAACTTGACTCAGTCTACAGATGCTTCAGTACCTTTTAGCTGGAACAGAGAAGAGGAGTGGGGTTTTGGTGTGTTGTGCTTGTTTGCAAGCAGATGGTGCTTGTTCTGAGGACCCGCGTGTTCCAATGTGGGGGTGGGCACTGGACACCAGAGATGTGGAAACATGGCAACTTCAAATTGGCCGTGGGAGAGTGAGGATAAACCATTCTCTCTGTATGTCACCATGGCTCATGATGGAATTAAAAAGTGGCCTAACCTAATCCTTTGCTTTTCTCTTTTGTTCCTTCAAACAGAATGTTGGGAAAGTCATCACCAAAGGATGTCGCTACATAGTCATTGGCCTGCAAGGATTCGCAGCGGCCTATGCCGCCCCTTTTGGAGTAGCCACCAGCGTGGTATCCTTTGTGCGCTAACAAGAGCCACTGGGGCAGGCGCCACAAGAAGGAATAGAAGCCTCTGCTCTGGGAACAGTGCAAACCCAGGAATATTTCAGACTTGAACTCACAGAATACCTAGAAGAGAAAAAATGTCTTTCTTTGTTGAACTGGAAGAATGTTCTGATGAAACCATCCCCGGCCATCTGCTGAGCTTTTCACATCTCTTGGACACAGGTGGATCCAGTAGTCAATCCTGCAGAGAATTAGGCCAGGCTAAGTTTAGGGATTAGAGTTAGTTTGCTTCATGTAAAGATGAGCACTTCATGTGAAGGTGGCAGGGGCAAGGATGGAGACAGACACTTGACAGATATAAGCAGATGGTAATTTTGAGAATGAAAAAAACATATGTTGATCTGAGATCAGAGAGTTTGCTAGATTCTCCTGAAGAGGTCCTGGATGACAGGCCTGTTTATAGCCCTGGGCTGCCTCGCTTCTTCAGGCAGCAAAGGAGCTGTTTATTTCCAAAGTCATTCTCCCCCATCTCTTTCCTCCACCACTCTGTCACCAGGAATTTAAGTACGGGCTTGAGAAGAGGGAAGGAAGGGAATCAAAAATCTCTTTAAATGCTATGAAGCTTTGAAAACCATGTTCACAGTTGTGTCACAACTGTTTAAAATAGATTAAAGCACATCACTTTCACCATCTCTGCATAGATGAGCAGCTGGCAATGAGGGAAGGAGGAAGGGCAGTTTGGACACAGGCTGGGTGGCTAGGACAGGTGGTATGAGGGACTGCACCTGGTCTAGCCCAAGCCAGGTCAGCCACATCTTTGGAGCTGGCCAGATCTCCCCACAAATGTGTGGCCGGCTCGTCATAGGCCTCCCAGCTGCTTTAGGTCCCTCCTGAAAGCTGCTGAGCTCTATGCCAGGCCAGTGAAGGGTACTTTGTCCTGAACACACAGGATGAGGAAAAGAGAGGGACACAAACCCTGGGAATGAAAGTATAGATTTAGAGAAGAAACCACTAAGTAGGAGACAGGTGTGAAGGAAGTAGAAACAGGGTGGGAAGGATGTTGGAAGAGAACAGTGGAAGTCAGGAGCCAGGTCTGGGTGCTCAGTGGTAAGGAATCTCAAAAGGGCCTTTGGGCCTAAGTAGGAGCAAAGGGAAGCTGGGTGGCCAAGAGTGCCATAATGTGTTTAAAACCCCTCTGGGACCTGTGGTATGGGTTTGCTTCTCGAATACGCAGAACTATTGTTCTGCTGTCTGCAATATCAGTGGCAACCCATTGCCCCCGGAGGTTTCCCAGGACATGCCAGGGAGGTCTTCACACTCTTGCCTCAACCATCCAGCCCAACCGGAAGGCACTGAGAGGTGGAGAATGCAGGGAGACAGACAGACAGACAGGTGGATAGAAAAAGGCATGAGTGGAAGAGACAGTGGTAGCTATAAAGCTGGACTCAGCTTCTCTTTCTGGAGGCTCATGTTGAAAAAACACCAGGGCCTGATTAATATTTGTGAGGAAAAGAGTGAACAATCTTGTTTTAGCCCAAATGATGAACGTTGATAATGGCACATTTTCACATGTGAGATGATTATAGCTTGTCTGGTTAACACTGGCGTGGGAGAAAAGGAGAGACAGACCCAAGGAGAGGAAAAAGCTGTAACTTAAGGAAAACATTCAGGGCCTGTGAGGGTTTCTGGTCATAGGAAGTGAAGGCAGGGGAATGGAATTGTGGTCCAAAGAAGGGACCGGGGCTGCTGGGGTCTTTTTTGTGTGGCAAGTCTGTCCAAGGAAGAGCTCCTCCCCGTCCCCCAAGTTGGAAAAACTGCAAGGTCAAGCATATCTGGCCCTGGTTAAGAATTAACTCAGGAATGTCAAAAGTTGAAAGCTCACAGGGGTGGTTCTGGCAGTCAGGATCAAGTATGCAGAGATGGACTTCAAACCCTCACCCAGCCTGTGTGATCATTTCCCCTGCGGTGGGCGGGGCTCTGGTGGGCGGGGCTCCAGGATGTTCTCATTATCAGTTCTTCGAATTTAAAAATTTGCATCATGTTGCAAATTACGCTTTTGTCTTTTCTTTCTCATTATTTCTTTTAGCATCAGGGGCCACACTCTACTGAGAATTAAATTTTAGAGCTTTCCCTTTACTGGCTCAACCAAGAGGCTTCTTTTGTATCCTTTTCTTGCCCCATGATGTAAATAAAAGCCCCAGCTTGTTTATTGTTTCTGTGTGTGAAGGTTGATTTCTCCCTTTTTGCCTTGCCTGAGGGAGATTCCTGGAGCTTCTGCCAAGCCTGAGAACTTGGTACAGCAAGTGATGGTCAGTGACAGAGACATCCTTGTGGAATCCACAGCTGCTGTCCAAGAGGTCAGTGGAAGGAGAGGCCCTGACTTATCCGGGTGTCAAAAGGATCAATTTCCTTGAAGCCTGGCAGAACAGACGCTAGGCTAATAGGAGACTCAGCTGATGTGTTTGTTAAAAATGAAAATTTCCAGAACCTTTAATTTGGATTTGGAGAATGCGACATGAGTTTTCTGTAAGTAGTTGAGAACACTCTGACACAGCTGTCCTCTGCCTCACCTGAAAAATGGTGGCCCCCTGCACATGCCAGGGGATCTTCCAGGTGGAAGGCTAAGTCAGCAGAGGGGACCTATTGTCCTGGGTGCCAACCCCTTGCTGGGCATATATGACATGCCTGCTCACTGAATCCTCACAAAACCATGGGAAAGGACTTGGTGGTGGGGAAGGTACATAGGAGAAGAGTGGCCCTGGATGGCCATAGACTTTGTACCTGGGCAGGTTTGGGAGTAATGGGGTCCCCACTGGCTATAGGCTTAAAACAAAACAGAGGCAAGGTACTAATATCTTCAGCTACCAAGGAGTCACCCTGCTGCCCCTGACCAGCACCTATGTCTGGTCAGACTGCTCCTACTTAGGTGTTTGTGATCAAGAAGCATTCAGAAGCAGAAGTTGAACTCAGACCTCTTCTGCACCATCAGCCCTCTGCACTCAGCAGTCCCTTCAGGAATGGTTGTAGCATTGGGACAGGTGATCGGGGTGTTTCACTTAGGCAACTGATGTTTAGGGGGTTTGTACCCATCATGTCTTTTCGGGCTCCTGACTCTGCAGAAGCACAGAGAAATTAAGTGAACTCAAAGGGTTTGGAACACACAAGTTAAAAAGGGAGGGAGGACATACTCAGCATCCCTGGAAAGGCTGCATTTGAGGGTCTCCATAGTTTTGCCAAAAGGCCAGATGGTTGGGGGGGGGGGGGGATTCGAACTCCCTTGACCATTCATAGGGAAATGTGGGAAAATAATACTTTTTTTTTTCTTCTTTTTAGAAGCGAGGTTGTTTTTGAGTCAAAGCACTCCGCTGAACCTCGTAGCCAAGGGGAAAAGGAGATCTCTTCAGATCTTCTAAGTGGCTCAGTGCCAAAGCCTGGCGGGAACCCCAGCCCTGCAGGGGCATGGGGCGGGGCTGGGAGGGGCAGGGGAGGGGAGAACAAAGGCTTGATGGCTGCATGCCTGGGCCACATCTGCACCCCTGGGGTGCTTCATGCTTTCCAAACTTCTGCTGTGTCTGGAGACATAAATTAGATCAGAATTCAGCACCTTGAGGACTGGCTTTGCTTTTTAAAGGGTGTTTCTCAGGTGATTCCTCTTGTGTAACCTGGTGAGAAGGTTCTAAACAAATGCATCTGGTTCAAACCAGACATAGAAATCAGAGCCAAAGAACCAGAAAGAAATAAGACTGAAGGGTTCATGTTTCCTTTCCTGGCTCTGCAAATCCAGGGTAAATCACTTCTATCCGGCACTTGCTTTCTTCACTCATAATTGAGAGTGTTTTTGTTTTTGGCTTACTATGAGAAATATTTGGAATTGCTACAAAAGATAAAGAGTGGTGAAATGACCTCTGTGTGGGGGGGGGCAGTATATCTATGGGAGAAACATGTTTACAGATTTATCTTCTTGAATTGTTTTAAGAGTGAGGAGAACGTTGGAGGCCAGCCTGGGCAACTTAGTGAGACACTGTCTCAAAAATAAAAAATAAGCTGGGCGCGGTGGCGCATGCTTGTAATCCCAGCACTTTGAGAGGCTGAGACAGGAGAATTGCGAGTTCAAAGCCAGCCTCAGCAAAGGCAAGGTGCTAAGCAACTCAGTGAGACCCTGTCTCTAAATAAAAAACACAAAATAGGACTGGGGATGTGGCTCAGTGGTTGAATACCCCTGAGTTCAATCCTCGATACCAAAAAATAAAAATAAATTAAAAAATAAAGAAGGGGCAGGGATGTTGCTTAGTGACAGTGTTTAATCACCAGGACTGTGAAATTATAAAAACAACAGCAATAAAACAGAAACAAAACCAAACAAAAAGCAAGGAGAAAAGCATATAAGTCCATTGTGAACTTTGTTCATAGCTCTCATTCTTCTATCCAAAACTAGACTTGAATTTGTCTCTCAGTGTTTCTGTATCAATAAATCTGTGAGCCATTTACAGAATCCCACGAGCTCCTTATCCCATCTACTTCCCCTGGTCTCAGTACTGGGGCTTGTGGGATTGGAGATGAGAACCAACTTGCATTCAATATCTCGTGGGTATGTGAGGACTGTGTTGGAACATTTTATTTAATTCTCCGTTTCATTTCATTCTCAATAACGTCATTGATTATCTGGGTTTTAAAGATGAGAAAACCAAGCTCAGGGAAGTTGCAGGGCAGTCAGCTGCAAGGCCACGGTCAGGGAAGGCTGAAACTAGGACCAAAGGCTCTGCTCTTTCTGCCAGCTTCAGCAGCCTCTTATTTCCACTTCTCAGGCTCCGGACACCTCCAGTGAGCACAACAGAGAGAGAAGCTTTAAATATAATCCCATCCAACCCACATTCTTAGAGGACCCCAAAAAAGAGTGGAGGTGCTGCCCAGCCCATCATCTTCTGGATCTGGGAGATGCTGGGATGGCTTGACTGCTGATTTGCCGCAGTCAAGTCACAGAGGAGAGGACATAGGGCTGAGCCAGGGAGAGGATGTGTGACCCCAAATCAGTGGTGTTGCATTTATTTTGCAATGTTGCCATACCTGGCCTGTTTCTACAGCTGTGGTTACTGTTCCCACTGACTAATAATTCTGTTTCCATTGAGTCAGCCTTCCATTGTCCATCCCAGGATCCAGGGGCCACATGCCAAAGCCCTAGGCCCGCAAAAGCCACACTGCATAATAGGAACAGTGTTGGCATCAGACAACCTGGCTTCTGATCTTCTAGCCATGTGACCTTGGACAAATTCCTCAGCTTCTTGGAATTTCAAGATTTGTTTTTGATTCTTTTGTAAAGTAGAGCAAATGGTATCTACTCCAGAGCCTTATCTGTTAAAATTCAATATGAAGTTTACTAAGACTCTAGCTACTAGGTAGGATACTAAGTGTCCTCCTTCTGCAGCTGCCTCTCATGCCAAGTCCCCTCTTCATTTGCCCCTGACTGATGGGAAGGAAGGAAGAAGGCCTGAAAGCTCAGGGTGAGCCAGGCTAGAGAGACGCAACCAGGGTGGGAAGGAGAGGAGAGGAGAGAAGACAACCTGCCTCTCCATCCATCAGTGATTTTTCTCTTTCCAGGTTCATGATCTGTATTAGAGGCCACTTTCCCTTTGCTGGTTGGAGCTACAGGGGTGTTGGGTTGAGGACTCAGGAGCAGCAGAAGGCAGGATCAAGGGCTGGAGTAAAAGTTGGAGATGGACAACTTACTTGAGGGGGCAGGAGAGGATTTCTCTGTGGTTTTTGGTTTCTGCCAGCCACCCAAAGAAGGACTTCACCCTGAATTCATTCCAGTTTGTCCTCAGCCTTGTTTCTGCACACCCTTATGAATAACATGTGTTATGGTTTAGCTATAAGGTGTGCCCCAGCTGGGCTTGGTGTCATATGCCTGTAATCCCAGCAACTCAGGAGGCTAAGGCAGGAGGATTGCAAGTTCAAGGACAGCCTGGGCAACTCAGGGAGAAACTAAGCAACTTAGACCCTGTCTCAAAATAAAAAATAAAAAGGGTTGGAGGTGTAGCATGGTGGCAAAATTCCCCTGGGTTCAATCCCCAGTAACAAAGAAAAAAAATTGTCCCCCAAAAGCTCATGTGTGAGACAATGCAAGAAAGTTTAGGGGTGAAGTGACTGGGTTATGAGAGCCTTAACCTAATCAGTGTATTAATCCACTTGAATGGATTAACTGGGTGGTAATTATAGGCAGGTAGATTGGGGCAAGAGGAGGTAGGTCACTGGCAGTGTGTCTTTGGGCTTTATGTTTGTCCCTGGTGGACAGAGCTCTCTCTGCTTCCTGACTGTCATGTCCTGAGCTGCTTCTGTTCTCCACACCCTTCTGCCATGATGCATGCCTCACCTTAGGCCCAGAGCAATGGAGTCAGCTAACTATGGACTAAGACCCCTGAAACTGTTAAGGGACAGACAGGTGAGAATGGTGAGAACTTGAGGTTAAGGGAATAATTCTATAAAATGGGCCCATTGTGCTGACCCCCACATGATTTCTTTTCTAAGAAGGAATTTACCTGCAGCTCTGCCTGGCCTAAGTGGACAGGTTATATGACATTCCTCAGAAAACTACCTGTTATCTACAGGAGGAATGAAGGCCTGAAATAATGTTGATAAGAGGAACTCAAGTCACCCTGAAGGGGGAAACTTTTGTGACCCTTTTCATAGACCAGATCCCAAAACTCATGGAGATAAGGATAATTCCTCCTAACCATAAAATCTGCTTAAGAATCCAATCAGAACTGGTCAGCTTGGGCCAAGGTGAACTAGAATTGTCATGACAGTGGGAACTTCAAAGTCTGATGTCACCCTGCTATCAGTCAAAAGTCAATAGGTGGACTTGGGCAGGACTCAGTGGAAACTTCTCTGGGATCCCCAATAAAACTGGAGTGCAGGAGAGGCATGCTGTCCCTCTCCTCTCTAAGAGGACCCACTCTCCCTTGAGCATGTCCCCTTCCCCTTTTCCTATCCCTTCAATAAACTCACTCCTGTTCCTCTAAGTGACATATCTGAAATCTTTGACTTGATCACAAGAATTGGGGTTTGAAAGGGGGAGGTCTTTCCCGAAAGGCGCCAGCTCTGCAACGAAACCATGAGCACCAAATAAACTTTTCCTTCTCTAATATTGTTCTTGTCAGGTCTTTTGTTCACAGCAACAAAAAAGCTGACTAAAACGCATGAGCGAGGGGCTGGGGTTATGGCGCAGTGGTAGCATGCTCGCCTAGCACACGTGAAACACTGGGTTCGATCCTCAGCACCACATAAAAATAAAATAAAGATATTCTGTCCACCTACAACTAAAAAATAAATAAATAAAAAACACATGAGCGAGCAGAAGGTCACTTCCCCAGTGTACCAAGTGTTCAGAGGAAAAATGGGCAGCCAGGAGGGGCAGATGATGAACATGACGGCCACCTACTTACTTAGTAACAGCTACTGAGAACCTGGAAGGTGAATATGTATGTTCCTTAACCACCTACTTTCTTCCTTTGTGCATTTACTTCTTTATCTGATGAATCAGTGTTGAGCACTGCTGGGTGCCGGCCTCCTGCTACCACCAGGCAGTGCTAGAACCAAGCAGCTGTGGCTGTGGGTGGTGGCAGATCCACAGCGTAGCTGTTGGGGGACCCTTGGAATCAACCCCACAAGGAAGAGGCAGGACTGATCCAGGGAGAAGGGGAGCTATAAGGCAGGTCCAGCAAAGGCCTCTGCCCTCCCCATAGAAGTTCTGTAGCTAGAATGGCCCTTTGAGATGAGATGGCTAGGTCTCTGTACCCCACATTGATTGGTCCATGGATGAGATGCACTGGCAAGGGCATGTCTCTAAGTTGCTGAACCAATACGTGAAAGGGCTTGGAGCAGAAGATAGTCTCCTGATGGCCCTACCAGCTGGCCAGCAGAGTCCTTCCTTGAAGGAGAAGCTGGATGGCATATTGTCCTGACCTCCCAACTGGCTTCATGTAATCTGACTCCACAACTCACTGTGTGACCTTGGGCAAGAGGCTTAACCTCTCTGAATCACAGTTTGTTCACCTGAAAAATGGGAGAAGTAACACTTTACATCTGTCAGAAGGTTAGAGTGAGTTAATTCTCACAACAATGAAAACCATGGGAAGAACTAGGTGTATTGTTGCATGTAGTTACAGACAATTATAATCCAGTGTGACGAGTGTGTACAGCCAGGATAGAGGGGTCCTTAAGAGAGGCAGCTTGCCCCATCTTGGGAAGGCCTCCCAAAAGGAAGGGATGCCTAAGCTGGGGCCTGTGGGATAAGCAGGGCCTATGCAGGCACAGGAGGAGCTGGGGATAGGAAGATTTTGGGCGATGGGAAGGAATAACGTGTAAAAAGGCCTCAAAGCATGAGAAACCCAGCGACAGTGGCTGCTGTGGGGCAGCCAGGGCTGGCAGGAAGAGGTCAGTGGCCCAGCCTGAGCCATGGCTGATCTTGGCAAATGGAGGAGTAAAGGGAAAAGACGCCTTCTGCTGTGAGCACTGCCTTACCTATGTGCTTTCCTGATTGGCTATACAGGTAAGTGTCTTACCCTGACCTTTGGGAGTGGTGTGGCAGCACTCAAACGAAGGCCTTGCTGAGCCCCTGGGCTATGAGCTCGTCCAAAGCACAAGAACAGGTTGTCCTGACTTGTTGGGAATTGCATTGAGAAGGACAAGGCATTTAGAACTTTCTTTTCCGGTGGCTCTCAGCCCCAGGAAGTAATCTGAGCACTATAATGTGAGTCAGGAGAACTACTGGCTGTGTGACCTCAAACCAGTCACTTTACCTCTCTGGAGCTGGGCATCTTATTCTGCAAAATGATGAGGTTAAAGTAGATGGTGTGTTAGTCCCTTCCAGCTCTGTTATTCGAATCTAAGATATTTTCTCCCCAAATCATGTCTTGTTTCACTTGATCATTGCTTATCTTTTGTATCTTTGAAGGTAGCCATTTCCTATTCTGCTTCCCTCTTGACTTCTTAAGGAGCTCTCAGGGCCACTCTGACAATTAGCAGGCCCATGGCCTCCTCTGAAATAGGCCCCCATGGAGGAAATAGAAACAATAGGAATCACTTCCCGGGCAGCCTCTGTCCGCCAAGGGTAGTTATCCAGAGTTGTTTTTCTGGCACTGCTGTTGTTTTCCCCAACCCACCACACCCTCCATCCTGTGCTTCCTCCAGACCAAGGTTCCCATGGCAGGAGGACGGCCCGCTTGGGCCAGAAGACTCCGGTCCCAGCCTTCGCCCCAGTCCTTCTGTCTGTCTCCTACCTGCTGTACTTGGCATTCCACTCCCCTCTGGACCTCAACTTGGCTAGCAAAGCTCAAGAGCTTTGCAGGGATGACACCTTTGCTGACCGCAGGGGCTGGGATGAAGCCTTTGTTTTAGCAGGGCAGCATCGTGCATGTCCCAATTCTCAGCCCCCGTTTTACTCTGATGCATATTAAAATGTGCTGTTCAAGCTGTGGTTGCCTGTACTGTTCCCAGCCTGAGGTCTGAATGCAGCAGCTGCTGGAAGTTTGGTGGGCAAAGAGAAGAAGAGAAAAAAGAAAGAAATGAAACAGCATGAATCTCTAAAGGAAGCTTGGTGGTACATCTAGTGCTAAATTTGTCCACTTATTTTTTATGTCCAAGATAAAAACCACAACATAAACACAAATCTGTGGACAGCATGTGGGCCCTGGGCACTTGTGTTGATAGCTGTGCTCAGGAACAAGGAAGCAGGCTCTCAGTAAGATCCCTGTGTCTTTGCTGACACCACAAAAAAGTCACTTTTAGTGACCTTGCAGCTGCACTTAGCTGCCCCTTCCCCTGGATGGGACTGGTCACCAGAAGGACTAAGCCATAATTTGAAGCTGGGACCTTTCAAATCCTTCCTGCCTCAATTCTCTGGGAAGGGGAGAAGGGCCGGAGATTGAGTTAATAATTGAGCATGTTTGTAAGATGAAGCTTCCATAGAAAATCCTAACCTGTGGGGTTTGGAAAGCTTCAGGGCTGACAGGCCTGTGCACCTGCTGGGAGGATGGTGAACCCAGACTCCATGGGGACAAACTCCTGTGCTCAGGACCCTTCCAGACCCTGTCCTATGTATCTCTTCACTTGGCTATTTATTTGTATCCTTACCATTTCTTTTATTAAGATAATAAACTGCCAAACATAAGTGTTCCTCAGAGTTCCGTGAGCCATCCTGGCAAATTACCCAAACCTATGTAGGGGCAACCACAGGAACCCCCATTTATAGCTGGTCAGTCCGAAGTGAGGGTGACAACCTAGTACTTGTAATAGGTGTCTGAAGTTGGAGCATGCCTGCAGGACTGAATCCTTCACCTGAGGGACATGACTCTAACTCCAGGTCGATAGCAGTGTCTACTGAGAACTGCTCTGTGGGGGACATATCTGATGTCAGAAGTGTGTGACAGTAGGGAAAATACTTTTATTTTTGTAGTTGTTTTCTTTTTCCTATCTCCTCAGTGAACAAGGACAGACAAAATGCAGGTAGCGCAGGGAGGGGTGCTGGCATTCCCGAAGCAGAGTCCTCATTTCTGGGGCTCTAGGCCAGACTGAGGTCCCATATGTGGGTGGGTGTCTACCCCATGCCTCTGTATCTTCAAAGAAGTGTGCTTGGCTCTATGGTATCATTCGTTTATCAATTCTTTCCATTTTTTACTTATTCAGTCCTTCAGTTATTTAGCAGGTGTTAATGAGCACCTACTCTGTACCCAACCCCCGCGGGGACAGTGCACAGTAGCCAAGGTCATGGTGCCTGCCCCTTGGCCTCGTAGTGAGGGCACATCTGTATGAAAGACCAATGAACAGACAACCACTATGGAGGAAGCAAAGGAGGCTACCCTGGCCTCCAGAGGGTGGGCAGGGAGGCTTGTCAGACGACATGACCTCCGCGGCGCAGGCGTCCGGGCAGCGCAGAGCTGCGCACAGCTTTCAGGAGCAAGGAGGCCTCCAGGAGGGCAGAAGAGCTGCATTGTTGGAGAAAGGGAAGGCAGGGTGGCTGGGGCCCAGTGCCCTCAGAAGAAGGTGGGGACAGGTTCCATGGGGAGGCGAGCCGGGCAGGAAAAGGGCCCCGTGAGGCTGGGCAGTGACGGGAAATGAACGGCAATTATTTGATGGGTTCCAAGTAGATGGCGGAGGAGGCCAGAGGATCCATTCCATGGTTGGACAAGGCCCACTTGGCTGCTGCGGGGACAGGACAGGCCTGAGGTGCGCATTGCTGAAGTGGGAGGAGTGGACAAGGTCATTAGGTTCTCCCAGAGACAGAGAGCTGGTGGCCTGGGGTGATGGGAAACAGAGTCTGCTGGAGTCCTACGGACGAAACCGAAGTGCCCGGATCT
>PVHX01024641.1:0-23946 GCA_004024805.1 Geosciurus inauris | reverse complement strand
CCACGCCTCCTGGCTACCGCTGCCTCCCGGTGATCCTGTACTCACACATACACGAGCGAAATTCCTGCGTGGGATGTTGAGCTGCAGAATGATGCCAGGAAGCTGGCTGGAAAACGGCACCTCCACCACTTCCAGCTTTGGTCCCTGAGAGCCTAGCGCAGAGTGGACTGTCTAGGCCGCCATCTTGGAACCGCCCTCTACATGCAGATTTATATATATAAATTATATACTGGAAGCGTGTTGCTTTTCAACATTTATTTTCTTGTTGCTAGGGGATTGCACACAGGGATCCATGTTCCACCAATATATCAATGTGTTTGGTGTCATTACTTAAATGGTATCCAAGAGACTTTGATATGCTAAACAAGGAATTAGAAAAATTTATGTGCAAAAGGTCAGAGAGTAAAGATTTTATGCTTTGTGGACCAGAAGTTGTCTGTGGTCATAACCTGAAATCTGCAGTAGTTAATAACTAAATGTATGTGGCTACATTCCAATAAAACTATATTTTCAGGGGTTTGGGGTATAGTTCAGTGGTAGAGCACTTGTCTTGCATGCATGAAACATGGGTTTAATCTCAGTACTGCAAACAAAACAAAACAACAACAAAAACACTTTAGTTACGAAAAAAGACTATGGGCTGATCTTGGCCCGCAGGCATTACTTGTGTTAAACCCAAGGTGCTGCTAATGCAGTGAATCTTCACTGGTATCCTGTAAGCATATCATTGTCCTTTTCATAGACCACATATTTCACTAGGAACCACACCATTTTTCTATGTGGACTTCCTATACAAGTCACAGGACTTCAGTTCATAAAAATAAGATTATTTTCTGAATTTTCTTTTGTTACTGTCATTGAATTCAACATTTCAACATGATTAGTGACCTTGTACACTTGACTAGTATAAAATATCCTAGAATTAGAGGATTCTTAGCCAACAAGAAACAGTGCTCTCAAAAATGTTATTTATTTATTTATTTATTTTGGTGATCTTTGTAAGTATGAGTGAATTGATAGTGTAAAAATACAGGAAGAAATATTCAAGAAGTTTTTAGTTTATAATTTCATTGATTTATTACTTAACACTTTGGTCAAGGTTTTTTGGTGCCATGTATATGCAACTTTAAAAACCATTAAAGTGGTACAAACATACTATGTGATGATTATCTAAGGATAGAAAAATACAGTTAAATAAGAAGAAAATTAGAACCTCCCCAATTATGCTATTTAGATGTGTTGTCCTTGAGAGAAGGGTCTATTCTTACTGACTTCAATTCATTCTCCTTATTTTATTTTTTTGGCCATGCTCTGGATCAACCCCAGGGCATCCTCTTTACTGAACTATGTCCCCGGCTTTCCATTCTTTTTTTTCTTTTTGGTACTGGGGATTGAACTCAGGGGTACTTGACCATTGAGCCACATCCCCAGCCCTATTTTGTGTTTTATTTAGAGACAGGATTTCACTGAGTTGCTTAGCACCTTGCCATTGCTGAGGCTGGCTTTGAACTCGTGATTCTCCTGTCTCAGCCTCCCAGAGTGCTGGGATTACAGGCATGTGCCCCTGCGCCTAGCTCTCCATTCATTCTTGAACTCACTCTATAGTGATTTTTCTCTGTTAGCACGTCTCCAAAGTTGTTTTCCTAAAAGTTCCCATTGATTTTCACTTTAACAAATCTAGGCATAATGGCATGTACCTCATTTTGCATCTACTCATCGAGTAATGGAAACATGTCCACTTGTAATTCCAAAAATCCCCAAGCTTCTTAGGGGGGTTTAGACTCCATGCAAATACTGTGCCAAATGACTGCACTTTTCTCTTCCACAACCACACCCAAATGTATTCACGCCCCACATCCCTCACCAAATCATTGTAGTCCAATGAAGAATATAAAGATGAAGTGCAAAACCATGAACAGCCTCACTGAAGGGGGAAGGAAAGCTGTTGCCTTTCACCCAGGTCAGCCTGTTCCCTCAGCGGGTACAGTTTGGCATGAAGTAGTGAGAAAACGCCCAGTTCTCTGTTTTCCTCTTGGAGATCAGCGAGTAGAGGGGAATGAAAACCCAGCATTCTAGCTCTTCAGGGGACTTCTTTCTGTCTGTGACATGGAGCCCTGGTGGCATACTTTGGATAGCTAGGGATGGGAACAGGGAACTTGGCAGTTCATCCTGCAGTACTCAGGATAGACACGAGAGGGAGGAAGAGGCTCTGCGCGTCTGGGCAGACAGAGGGCGCAAGCAGCTCTGCCTGGAAAGCTAAGAGGACAAGCCCAGAGGAGACGCCTCCCCAGAAAGGATGCCGGCCCTGGGATATCTGGCTGGGCTCATCTGTGAAGGCCTTCCCCTGAATGAAGCCACCCAGGAGAGAGGAGATCCAAACTGAAATTCTTAGCCGTAGACACACCAGTTTAAGAAGCACTCCAAGACCACGTAGAAGACAGAACCATCTTCTTTTTTTAAAATTTTATCTTTTAGTTGTAAATGGACACAATATCTTTATTTATTTTTATGTGGTGCTGAGGATTGAACCCAGTTCCTCATGCGTGTGAGGCAAGTGCTCTGCCACTGAGCCACAATCCCACCCCAGAACCATCTTATTTTACAAAAACCAAAAAACAGAAAAAACCCAAACCAACAAAAACAAAACAAAACAAAGAACCCTGAAGGATTAAAATATGAAGCTTCTTGGTATTTGTGTTAAGAAATAATGACCCAAACACGTTAATCTTAAAAGTAAAATCAATGACTTAGGAAATCCAATGTCAAGGATAAATCTATCCAAAAATCTGACTGAAAATACAAATGATCATTAAATTTGTGGCTCTCAATCTTTGGTGGGTTTTTTTTTTTTTTTGGTTATTGTTGGTTTTGTTTTTGTTTCTGTGGTACTGGAGATGAAAGCCATGGTGCTTTAACTCTAAACTACCTACCCAGCCCTCACCCTTTGGAAAAAATTTTAAGTTTTGATTTAGGGTCTTGCTCAGTTGCCTCACTTGCTCTCTGCACTTGGGCTGATCTTCCCTGTGTGCTGAGATTACAGGCTTGGGCCACCGTGCCAGCGTCTCAATTTCATTAAGGGGGAAAAAAATGACAAGTGAAACTACAGTATTCGTAAGGAGAAAGAGAAATCGTGACAGGATTAGAAGAGATATTTTTAAAAATAGAATTATAAGAGAACATAGCTTGCAATTACTAGCTGTTTATGTAAGAATCAAGAGGGAGGACGAGTTTTGAATGAAATTTCATATTGATAAAAACAACTCAGTAAGTGACGAACATGAATGGGTGAATTTTCATGTCACAAAAGGGACAATCAGCTACCATTATAAAGGCAAGGGACCACGGGGGTTGGGAGGAGCTCCGTTGTAGCTAACATCAAACCCCAGATCATTATATACCAAGTAGTTTAAGAACATTCTGGATCATGGGGATCTAACATAGAACTCTCAGTGTTTCATTTAATTGGTTTGGAAAGACGCAACTACTGAAACATCAAAAATGGTACAAAATTGTCACAGATGAATGGAAGTGGAAAAAATCTAATTAGAATATTTAAATGCAAAGAGAATCTATCAAACAAGAAAAATACATTCTAAGGAAAAAATCTGGAAGTGAAAGAGATATCTTCTCAGAGAATTCAACTCTAATCAACAGTTTAAAGGATGAAAACCTGGGGGAAAATCTCAAAAGGCGAAGGAAGGAAAAGTTGGGTGTTTCTAATCAAAACAATAGTGAAAGTAATGACTTGAATAGAA
This sequence comes from Geosciurus inauris, assembly GCA_004024805.1. Classification (NCBI taxonomy): domain Eukaryota; kingdom Metazoa; phylum Chordata; class Mammalia; order Rodentia; family Sciuridae; genus Geosciurus; species Geosciurus inauris. The sequence goes on along the minus strand of PVHX01024641.1, from coordinate 20,191 downwards.
TAAGTACCATCTCTGAAAAACCATGAGACAATGCCATTTTTAGATGGCACAACACTAGTAACATTTCAATTAAAATCTTGAATCTGAGGCTGGCCAGCTTAGCTGGTACTATTCAGAAATCAACAATTATTGTTTAAATTACTATTTAAATAGTGAATAGATTTATTTGATTAATCCAGAAGGAAAGGAGGTCAGTGGCATATGTACTAGAAAAGACAGGAAAAAATCTTTATTAATCTTGGAATTGTTCACTTAGGAAACCTGAGATTTGTAAAAACTGTCAGCATATTTTAAAATCACAATGGATTACACGGAAGTTTTATTCATATTAGGCATTGTGGATCATTATGGATATCTCAAATCTGTTAGAAACAAAGAATGCCTCAAAAATATATTTTGCTGGATTTGGCCTACAGACACTAATTTGTTGACCTTTGTGTTACATCCAAGCTGCTGATAATGCAGCAAACCTTTTTAAAGGTATCGTGCATTCCTGTCTTTATGTTTCTTAAAGATAATATATTTCAATATACCCCATACCACATCTGTCTGCAGTGAGTTTATATACACTTTTCAAGAAATCAGTTTATAAAATGACATTTTCTGAATTTTCCTTTCATTTCTATCATTGAATTCAGTATTTTTACATGAATAATCTGTATATTTAAGTAGTATAAAATATCCTAGAATTAGCTGATTGACATCTAGCAAGAAATACTCTCCTTGATGTTTATTCTTTCTGTGTAGTTTTAAGCATGAACAAAATGAAAATCAGCTTATATAACATAACTAAAAAATATTCAAGGGGTCTTTTAGTTTTGTTTGTATATTTTTGATTTATAACCTAATACCTTGGTCTAATATGGTTTTAGTGCCACATGTATGCAATTGTTAAAAATCTTTAAAGTATTACAGATATACTACATAGCCATTATTACGAATGAAGAATACAGATAAACAAGAGCAAAACCAGATCAGCCCCTATTATGCCATTTGGCTATGATGTCCCTCAGAGAAGGCCCTGGGGTCCATCCATCTCTGGCACTGAAAAAAAATAACAAAACAAAACAACACACACAAAAAAGAGTCATCACAAATAGTGTAGAAGTAAATATTGCCAAGAGAATACATAAAAAGAACAAAAGTAGGCAAAGTAGACTCACAATGGATGTTGAAATACAATGTCTGTCATCAAGAGGATAAAACAGAGACCTGATGATGTGGTACCAGATGGCTGGGTGGGACACAATGGAAAATAGAAACAAAATTTTACCTACATATTTATACTTAAAGTGACATTTTATTATTATTATTTGGTACCAGGGTTTGAATCCAGGGGCACTCGACCACTGAGCCACGTCCCAAGCCTATTTTGTGTTTTATGTAGAGACAGGGTCTCACTGAGTTGCTTAGCACCTTGCTGTTGCTGAGGCTGGCTTTGAATTCGGGATTCTCCTGTTTCAGCCTCCCTAAGTGCTGGGATTACAGGCTTGTGCCACCATGCCCAGCTATTATGTTTTGACTGCCGGAATAAACACTTCATTGTTTTGTTATTACATTATAATATAAAGTACTTCAATTCTCCTTCCCCATCCCCTTATTTTGTGTTAGCATACATAGATCAGAGAGAAGATTTGGCCTATGGTTTTTGGGGATTGGCTTATTTCACTTAGTGTGATAGTCTCCAGTTCCATCCATTTACCAGCAAATGCCATAATTTCATTCTTTATGGCTGAGTAATATTCCATTGTGTATATATACCACATTTTCTTTATCCATTCATCTGTTGAAGGGCACCTAGGTTGGTTCCATAGCTTAGCTATTGTGAATTGAGCTGCTATAAACATTGATGTGGCCGCATCACTATAGTATGCTGATTTTAAATATTTGGGTATATGCTGAGGAGTGGGATAGCTGAGTCAAATGGTGGTTTCATTCCAAGTTTTCTGACGAATCTCCATACTGCTTTCCATGGTGATTGCACTAATTTGCATTCCCACCAGCAATGTATGAGTGAACATTTTCCTCATATCCTCAACAATATTTATTGCTGCTTGTATTGTTGATAATTGCCATTTTGACTGGAGTGAGATGAAACCTCAATATTGTTTTAATTTGCTAGTGATGTTGAATATTTTTTCATACATTTGTTGATTGATTGTATTTTTTTCTTCTGTGAGGTGTCTGTTCAGTTCCTTAGCCATTTATTGACTGGATTATTTGTTTTTTGGTGTTAAGTTTTTTGAGTTCTTTGTGTGTCTTGGAGATTAATACTCTATCTGAGGTGCAGGCAGCAAAGATTTTCTCCCATTCTGTGGGCTCTCTGTTCATGATATTGTTTCCTTTGCTGTGAAGAAACTTTTTAGTTTGATACCACCCCATTTATCGATTCTTGATTTTACTTCTTGTGCTTTAGGGGTCTTACTGAAGAAGTCAGTTCCTAAATGGACATAATGGAGATTTGGGCCTACTTTTACTTCTGCAAGGTTCAGGGTCTCTGGCCTAATGCCTAGGTCCTTGATCCACTTTGAGTTTTGTGAAGGGTGAGCGTTAAGGGTTTAACTTCTTTTTGCCACATATGGATTTCCAGTTCTCCCAGCACAATTTGTTGAAGAACCTATCTTTCTTAAAAAATTTATTTATTCTAATTAGGTATACATGATGGCAGAATGCATTTTGATTCATTGTACACAAGTGGAACACAGCTTTTCATTTCTCTGGTTGTACATGATGTACAGTCGCACCATAGGTGCAGACATACATGTAACCTAGGGCATTGTTGTTCATCTCATTCCACCATCTTTCCTGCCCCCGTGTCCTATCCCCTCTCTTCCTTCTCCTTTAACCAAAGTTTCTTCATTCTTCCCATGCTCCCTCCCCCATTATGGACCAGCATCCACTTATCAGAGAGAATATTTAGCCTTTGGTATTTTGGGATTGGCTTACTTCACTTAGCATGATGTTCTCCAGCTCCATCTATTTACTGGCAAATGCCATAATTTTATTCTCTTTTATTGCTCAGTAATAGTCCACTGTATATATATACCACAGTTTCTTCATCCATTCATCAATTGAAGGGCATCTAGTTTGGTTCTACAGTTTAGCGATTGTGAATTGAGCTGCTATGAACATTGATGTGTCTATGTCACTGTAGTATGCTGATTTTAAGTCCTTTGGGTATAGACTGAGGAGTGGGATAGCTGGGTCAAATGGTAATTCCATTCCAAGTTTTCTAAGGAATCTCCATAATGCTTTCTAGATTGGTCGCACCAATTTGCAGTCCCACAACAGTGTATGAGCGTGCCTTTTCCTCCACATTCTCGCCAACACTTGTTGTTTGTATTCTTGATAATTGCCATTCTGACTGGCTTGAGATGAAATCTTAGTTTTTTGTTTTTTTTGGTACCAAGGATTGAACTCAGGGGTACTCAACCACTGAGCCACATCCCCAGCCCTATTTTGTGTTTTATGTAAAGACAGGATATCACTGAGTTGCTAAGCACCTCACCATTGCTGAGGCTGGCTTTGAACTCGTGATTCTCCTGTCTCAGCCTCCCAAAGTGCTGGGATTGCAAGTGTGCGCCACCACACCCAGCTTCTTAGAGTAGTTTTGATTTGCATTTCTCTAATGCCTAGAGATGTTGAACATTATTTCATATATTTGTTGATTGATTGTGTATCTTCTTTTGAGAAGTGTCTGTTCAGCTCCTTAGCCTATTTATTGATTGGGTTGTTTGTTTTTTTTTATGTTTTCTGGGTTCTTTATATATCCTGGATATCTGATGTGTGTGTGTGGCAAAAATTTGCTCCAGAATGTAGGTTCTCTCTTCACTTCATTGTTTCTTTTGCTGAGAAGAAGTTTTTTAGTTTGAATCCATCCCATTTATTGATTCTTGCTTTTATTTCTTGTGCTTTAGGAGTCTTAAGAAAGTCGGGACTTAATCCGACATGATAAAGATTTGGGCCTACTTCTTCTTCAACTAGGCACAGGGTTTCTGGTCTAATTCCCAGGTCCTTGATCCACTTTGAGTTGTGATTTGTGCATGGTGAGAGATAGGGGTTTAGTTTCATTTTGTTGCATATGGATTTCCAGTTTTCCCAGCACCATTTGTTGAAGAGGCTCTCTTCTCCAATGTATCTCTTTGGCATCTTTTTCTAGTATGAGATAACTGTATGTATGTGGGTTTGTCTCTGTGTCTTCTAGTCTATACTATTGGTCTACATGCCTATTTTGGTGACAGTACCATGCCGTTTTGTTATTATAGCTTTGTAGGATAGTTTAAGTTCTGGTATTGTGATGCTTCCTGCTCCGCTCTTCTTGCTAAGGCAATTCTGGGTCTCTTATTTTTCAAAAGGAATTTCATGGTTGCTTTTTCTTTTTTTTCATATTTAATTTATTTATTTGTTCTATTTAGGCTTACATGATAACAGAGTGCAATTTGATTCATTGTACATAGATAGAGGATAACATATCAATTCTCTAGTTGTAAGTTGTATAGAATCACAACATATATGCAGTCATACATAAAGTTAGGGCTATGATGACCATCATGTTCCACCACCTTTACTGTCCCCATGCCCTCTCCCCCCTTACACCCCTGTGAACAGAGTTCCACCATTGTTCCCATGTCCTTCCCCACATTATGGATCAGCATCCACTTATCAACGAGTACATTCGGCATTTGGTTTTCTGAGATTGGCTTACTTCACTTAGCATGATATTCTTCAACTCCATCCATTTACCTGCAAATGCCATCATTTTATTCTCTTTTATTGCTGAGTAATATTCCATTCTGTATATATGCCACAGCTTCTTTATCCATTCGTCTATTGAAGAGCATCTAGGTTGGTTCCACAGTTTAGCTATTGTGAATTGAGCTGCTATAAACATTGAAGTGGCTGCAGCACTGTAGTGTGCTGTTTTTAAGTCTTCTGGGTATAGACCAAGGAGTGGGATAGCAGGCTCAAATGGTGGTTCCATTCCAAGTTTTCTAAGGAATCTCCATACTGCTTTCCAGATTGGTTGTACCAATTTGCAGTCCCACCAGCAATGTATGAGCGTGCCTTTTCCCCCACATCCTCGCCAACACTTATTGTTTGTATTCTTGATAATTACCATTCTGACTGGCATGAGATGAAATCTTAGGGTAGTTTTGATTTGCATTTCTCTGATTGCTAGAGATGTTGAACATTTTTTTCATATGTCTGTTGATGGATTGTATATCTTCTTCTGTGAAGTTTGTGTTCAGCTTTTTGGCCCATTTATTGATTAGGTTATTAGTTTTTTTGGTGTTAAGGTTTTTGAGTTCTTTATATATCCTGGAGATGAGTGCTCTATCAGATGTGCGTGTGGCAAAGATTTGTTCCCAGAATGTCGGCTCTCTGTTCAGTTCATTGATTATTTCTTTTGCTGAGAAGAAGCTTTTGAGTTTGAATCCATCCCATTTGTTGATTCTTGATTTTACTTCTTGTGCTATAGGAGTCTTGTTAAGGAAGTATGGTCCTAATCTGACATGATGAAGATTTGGGCCTATTTTTGCTTCTATTAGGTGTTGGGTCTCTGATCTGATTCCCAGGTCCTTGATACACTTTGAGTTTTGTGCATGGTGAGAGACAGGGGTTTAGTTTCATTTTGCTGCATATGTATTTCCAGTTTCCCAGCACTATTTGTTGAACAGGCTATCTTTTCTCCAGTGTATGTGTTTGGCTCCTTTGTCTAGTCATTTTGGTTTATTTTTGGTTTTTACCTTGACTTGATGTCTCCTTTGATTGCCCCTCCTTTTTTTAGTGTAGTTCCTCTTTTTGTATATTTTCATTGTTGGTTATCATTTCCTCCTCATGGAATATTTTGCCAAGAATGCTGTACAGTACAGGCTTTCTTGCTGTAAATTCTTTTTTTTTTTAATATTTATTTTTTAGTTGTAGGTGACAGAATATATTTTATTTTTTATGTGGTGCTGAGGATTGAACCCAGTGCCTTATGCGTGCTAGGCAAGCACGCTACCACTGCGCCATAATCCCAGCCCCTTGCTGTAAATTCTTTTAACTTTTGTTCATTATGGAAGGTTTTTATTTCATCATCGAATCTGAAGGTCAATTTTTCTGGATATAAGATTTTTGGTTGGCATCCATTTTCTTTCAGAGCTTGGTATATGTTGTTCCATGATCTCCTGGCTTTTAGTGTCTGGGTTGAAAAATCTGCTGAGATAGGAATTGTTCTCCCCTTATATGTAATCTGATTCCTTTCTCTTGCGGCCTTTAAAATGCTATCCTTATTCTGTATGCTGGGCATTTTGATTATGATGCGCCTTGGTGTAGATCTGTTGAAATTTTGTACATTTGGTGTCCTGTAAGCCTCTTGTATTTGATTTTCCATTTCATTTTTCATACTTAGGAAATTTTCTGATATTTCATTGAAGAGATTGTGCATTCCTTTGGTATGAAATTCTGTGCCTTCTTCTATCCCAATAAATCTTAGATTTGGTCTTTTGATGCTGTCCCATATTTCTTGTATGTTCTGTTCATTATTTTTAACCATCTTCATTGTATGGTCAAGTTTAGTTTCAAGATTGTATATCTTGTCTTCATTATCCGAGGTTCTGTCTTCCAGGTCATCTAGTCTGCTGGTGATGCTTTCTATTGAGTTTTTTTATTTGGTTTATTGTTTCCTTCAAGAATTTCTGATTGTTTTTTTTCCACAATCTCTAGCTCTTTCTTAAAGTAATCTTTTGCTATTTGTATTTGCTCTCTTATGTCTTTGTTAGAGTGATCAATGGTTGCTTTTATTTGCTCTCCTTTTTCTTTGTTGGATTGATCTATTTTTGCCTGTAATTGCTCACTTATATCATTCTTTAATTCACAGATCATTTTAATTATGTACATTCTGAATTCTTTCTCTGACATTTCATCAACTGTGCTGTCAATGGATTCTATTACTGTGGTATCAAGTTTTATTTGGGGCACTTTCTTCCCTTGTTTTTTCATGTTGATTATGTATCTTCCTTTCTTGCAATACCAATCTGAGGTATTGTAGCTTCTATCCTATAATCTTGTATTGACACTCCAGATTACCTGTATCTCACCTTGGAGTTACTTCCGGTCCCCAGCTGGTGTCTCCAGATGGACACTACTGTCACTAAAGTTGGTGGTGGCAGTAGTGGAGGTACTTCAAGAGGGCAGTGGAAGTGGCCTTGGCTGTGCTCCCGTGGAGGTCCCTGAGGGTGGTTTTGGGCCCTCTGTTGCACTCCTGCTGTGTCCGCAGGAACTCTGGAGCAGAACTTGGGGGTGGGCCCAGGCCTCACTTGGGCAGGGTCTCACAGTCTCTGTATGTGTGACCCTTACCATGGGTGGAGGCTAGCAGTCTCCAGTCTGCCCTTGGCTGGGCTCCCATGGAGGTCCCTGAGGGTGGTTTTGGGCCCTCTGTTGTGCTCCCACTGGGTCCACAAGAACTCTTCACTATCTTTTAAATATGTTTTTATATATGATTTCTCAGAATTTTATTGAGAATCTTTGCATCAATGTTCATCAGGGATATTGGTCTGAAGTTTTCTTTCTTTGATGTGTCTTTGGTTTTGGAATCAGGGTGATACTAGCCTCATAGAATGAATTTGGAAGGGTTGCCTCCATTTCTATTTCATAGAATAATTTTATGAGTATTGGTATTAATTCTTCTTTGAAGGTCTTGTAGAACTTGGCTGAGAATCTGTCTGGTCCCGGGTTCTTCTTTGTTGGTAGGCTTTTGATTTCACTAATTTAATTTCATTGCTTAAAATTAATCTATGTCCTCCTGATTTGATTTGGGTGGGTCATATGTCTCTGGAAATTTATCGATATCTTCATGATCTTCTATTTTTTTGGAGTATAAATTTTCAAAATAGTTTTAAATTATCATCTGTATTTCAGTAGTGTGTGTTGTGATACTTCCTTTCTCATCACAACTTTTAGTAATTTGAAATTTTAATTTTTTAAAGAACAAACATTTTGTTTTGCTGATTTTTTTGGTGCTGGACTTTGAGATGTAATATCAAGTTATTTATTTGTTGAATTCCTATTTTTTTAATGAATGAGTTCAATGCAATGAAATTTCCTCTTACAACTGTCTTTATAGTATCTCGGAGATTTTTATATGTTGTATTGCTATTCACATTTACCTCTAAGTATTTTTTTTTTTTTAATTTCATCCTTGATTTCTTCTGCTATCTATTGGTCATTTAATAGTGTATTAGTTTCCTGGTGTTAAAGCAGCTTCTGTTTTTTGTTCACTATTGATTTCTAATTGCATTCCATTATAATCTGATAGAATGCAAGGTATTATCTCTATTTTTTTCTTTTATTCCTTTTTTCTTTTTGGTTTGGCTGAGTTGTTTTGTGGCCTAAGAAACATGAAAACAGCTTCTCTTACTGTTTGAGCTAAACTACTCTGGAAATCTGCTGGAACCCAGGGGGATGTGGAAGGGGAAGAAAGGGAGGGACTGGGAGATCTACAGAAACCATTTTAAGGGAGTTTTCTTGGAGACCAGGCATTCAGCACCGTGAAGCTGCAAGTCAACTTTCAACCCAGCCGTGAGCCTCAGGCATCTGGAAGTCCGCAGATCTGCTTCCCTGCCAAAGTCGGATACTGAGCCTTCTCATGAGACCTTCTCCCAGTGCCTGAACCCCTCAGGGAGGAAGGCAACTGCAGCTTGGTTAGGGCATTGCTGCCTGGGGGTGGATATCCCCTGGGGCGGAGAGACCGCTGAATCAACAGAGTTTCTTTCTTGTCCCGAGGGGGCAGCCCTGGTGCAGTAGGTCTGCCACAGAGGGTGCAGCTGGATGGAGAATCTCTAGCCCGGTTTCTGGCGGCCTAGGGTGCTTTATCCCAGCTGCCTCCCATGAGCAGCTCCGAGGACTCTGTACTCTATCTGATGTGGCAGGCAGGGCCCTGGAGATTGTGGGGTTCTGGGGCTAGGGACCCCCGGGTGGGCAGCCACAACTGTGGGTGCTGCAGCCACGACTGTCAGGTGCTGCAGGACTGCCTTGGTGGTGCTGAACTTGGGAGAAGCCTGACTGGCCTTCCAGGAGCTCGGGGAGGTCCTCTCCTTGTACTACGCAGGAGGCGCAGGCTTAATTGAGCTCTGGCGCTGCGGCAAGCTGGGCTTGGCAAAGACAGGGCGAGTTCTCCATCTACAGAGGTTGGGACCTGGGGGCGCCCACCTCCACTCCAGCTCTCAGCGACACCCCCAGGCCTGCACGTCCCATACCTCCACGTCTATGAGAGAGTGGACCTCGTCGCTGGCTGGAGGGCAGGTGGCGGACCTCCTAGGAGCCGGGTCGCTCCTGACAGAGCACCTCTAGTCCGGCTGGCGCAATGGGGCGCCAAGAACGCGCTTGCATTTGTAAGTGTTGCTTGGCAACCACTATTTCACCTTTGGCAGTTACCTAACCGCCCAACTGCCCTAGTCCCAAGCTGGGGACTAACCTATCATCTCCAGCATGGGTTCGGGAAACAGAAACAAGCCCCGTGGGAGCAAAGGCAGTGAAGGAGCCTTTGACACAAGGTGATGTACGCAGCCTTGATGGATTTTCTTGACTTCAGCCTCGGGAGTACGGTTTTGGGATACAACCCCGTAGGCAAAATTCATAAGGCTGCAAAAAATGGAAATGTAGCCCAAGTGAGACGTCTGCTTTGTCAGGGAAGTCATATCGATGAAGTAGACAAGAAGGACAGGTAAATAGAATCGGGGAGGGCAGGGATGAGGCAGAGGCTGCGCCTTCCAGGCTGTGCCCAGGCACAGAGCAGAAGGAGGCCAGCTCTCCTTTCACCAGACGCTCGGCTTTCATACCCCAGGGACGCCGGCAGCTGGGACCTGCAGACCTGGGAGATGAGCAGCAAAACTTGAACTGCCTCCCAGCCACTTACAATTCCCCTGTAGAGTGACTGATTGACTGTTTAAGGGCGATTTAACTCACAAAATTAAGTACACACAGCGATTTATTGTTAATGTACACATTTTAAAAAGCAAGTTATATACATTGTAGAAAAATGTATTCTGAGAAAAATATTTCTTCCAACTGGAAGATTCTTCCAATTGGGTCCAATATCCGTTCTTACCAGTGTACACCTATGTACCTGTTCTCTACTGAGAGGCCTTAGGGGACTCTTTGAAGGAGAAGATGGCTCCGTAGGCTTTCTTCTGGTTGTGTTTAAAGTTATTTCACACCAGCATATTTAGGGGTGCCACTTCCACTGCTCGATAGATTTAACTTATTTCTGACATGCTTCACTCATTAATTCATCGACTTCTGAAGGGTCACTGTGTCATCTTGGTCAGCTAACCATCTTCATGACAAGATTGTCGGCAAGTTTGTCTTCTACCTCCCGGGAGAGTGTAGAAGAGAGTTCCCGGGCAGTTCCCACTTTCCGAAGCACCCACACGGTGGTGCAGTTTCAGTTTGTCACCACCGCAGGCAGACTACAGCGAGCAACACCCGCCACCGCTTCCCTGAGAAACTGCTGATCCCGCTGTTCTGACACCCTTTCCTGTAGTTATCCCGTCCTGCTCCTCTCTTTAGGCAGTGGGTAGCACAGCGTCCAGGCTACCCACCAGGGCTGAGGGGACAGCACCCGGAGGGCAGAGGGCAGAAACAGAGGGAGTCACAGGCTGCTCACTGCCACTGGAATGCCCCTCACCCTGCCTTGTTCTCAAAGGACCAGGGTAGCCAGGGAGGGTCTGGGCCCTGGTGTGATTTTTTTTGGTAGATGGACACAATACCTTTATTATTTTTATGCTGTGCTGAGGATGGAACCCAGTGCCTCAAACAGGCTAGGCAAGTGCTCTAGCACTGAGCTACAACCACAGCTCTGGTGTGATGGTTTTGAATAGGAATACTCATTATCCCCAAAGTGTGAGCTCTTTCTATGGTTACCAATAAAAATATCAGAGTTTTAACATTTTTGAGTTCCACATTCAATCTTTTAGGGTTGTGATGACACCAAGAAAATATTTGTAATAAACAAAGACTTGCCTTTCTGTGTATCAAAATACACAATTAACTTTCACAAATTACATGTTTGCCAATTGTTGGAAAGGCAGGAAAAAAAATGAGTGGAAAGAACAAAAACCCAGAAACACCCAAATATTTGGGAATGGGCTACTGGTGACATTTCATATTAGTAAGAGAAGAATTATTCATAAGTGAAATGCCTGTTCATTGTTTGGAGAAAACTAGCTAGAATTTTATGTCACAAAAGTAATTCCCTGATCAAATATAGATGACTAATTTTAATATAAAATGAAGAAAATACAAATGTCTCTTTATACATTTTATGTTGGCAAAGACCTTCCTGAAAAAGCACAACCTTGGGGCTAGGGTTGTGACTCAGTGGTAGAGCGCTTGCCTCACATGAGCGAGGCACTGGGTTCAATCCTCAGCACCACATAAAAATAAATAAATAAAATAAAGATATTGTGTCCATCTACAACTAAAAAAAATAAAAAAGAATTAACTGAAAAGAAATTTGTCTGTGTGTCTCTCTCTCTCTTTAACCTTTTATGACCTTGAGTTTGCTATTCATGTGCTCTACCACTGAGCTAAACTCCCAACCTCTGATCTCTAATTTTAAATTGGGCAAAGTGCTCTTTTCCTGATGCATAAGTGACCTGTGGAGATAGGTCTCTTCTAAGAGAAGGAATTTAAGTTCAATGAGAAATAGTTTTTCGGCTACAGCATTTGTGAGGATGAAGAGCAGTGGTACGAACGCTGCTGCTTAAGGTTTGAGTTGCTATAACTTCCTGAATAGATGATCTGATGGTGAGTATTATACCACATTGAAAAATGTATGTGTCTTATACCCATCAATTCCATTTTGCTAAATACCTTTAGGAAATAATAAGAGATACATAGTTTGTTTTTCTCAGCAATTCTTAAAATAGCAAAGTATTAAGAAGGACCCATAGAATTGAATGCTTATGCACTTTGAGAGGGTGCTCTATGAACTCCAAATCCTCTTCCTAGGACCCCTCTACATTATGCCTGTGCCTACGGCCAACCAGAAGTGGTGACACTTCTAATAAAGATGACCTGCAGCCTTCAGCTCTGTGACAGTGACGGCAACACACCACTGATGAAGGTAGATGTAACCTGAGATTTCTGCAGGGAATGAATTTATTTGAAAGTCTTAGTATAACAATTGATTCATGTCATTTAAATATAACTAATTAGTGAAAACTGTGAAATGCCTGCCTTTATTCCTGAAATTTACTATCTATTTCTTGGTACAAAACCAACAGGCTATAGAACACAAGCAAGAGGAGTGTGCAGCGATTCTTTTAGAAAATGGTGCTGATCCAAATATTCAGAACAAAAATGGCTCAACTCCTCTCCACTGGGCCGTCTTTTGTAGGAGCACCTCGATGGCAGAAAAACTGCTTTCATTTAATGCAAATATTGATGCCCAGAGCAAGGTATACGTCAACCACCTTTATTTCTAAAATATTTGAAATGCATTTATTTAAACAGTGACTTACATCAACACATGTTGACTGTAAGCAGGATTTTCTTAATTAGAATTATAGCAAATATTGAAACTTTTTTTTTTAATAGATCATGGATATATTTAGTTCACTTCTTAACAATTGAGTCAATGTTTAAAATTCAAGAGACTCATGCATAAATCTGGATTTTAAACTTCTTCTGAAGACCAAGAAGCTTGAGCATCTTGAGCCCATGTTACTTGTGGTGTGCTCTGCAGAGGGTGCTGTCTTTATACCAGGCATGCGTGCAGGCAAGCTGCAGCATTCACTCAGATCACTCAGATCACTCTGCCTCTATGAAGGAGTTTTATAATATATTTTGATTAAGATTTCAAAGTGTCATGGTAGTTTCGATTAACTTACAAAAGAATATGGCCTATATAATGTATTAATCTTTTTGAAATAGGATTGAATTTTAGAATTTAGAAACTGGCATTCTTAAAACCTTTTCTTTAAGTATGTTATAAAAGCCATATTCCCATTAGAATTTCCATAAGCCTGATTAAGTTTCTTATTGTTAGAGGTGGATAGATTATGCAGATTGCAAGCAGAGTTATATCTTTCTCTTCAGCCTTGCTCCCTAAAAATGCAAGTAAGTGATTTAGTATTTTTTCTTGATGCTAAAAATATCCATGTAGATTAGTGTAAAACTTTTGTTGATATACAAAGTTTCTGAATTATATTTTGCCTAAAATTATCAATAGCTTTTAGTCGCAATTAAAATGAAATCAGAGTGAAAAAGAATTTTGAAAGTAGACATGCATTAGGGTCCCAGGATTATAATTACCTGTGAAAATGCATTTTGTATTCAGGTTCCTAACATATAAGATGATTATCTTTCAACTTATAATAGGAGAAAACACTGGGACCAATTGGGAATAAGCAAAGTTCATCTGAAGCGTCTCTCTTTTAATTCTGAACTCATTTCCTTAGTGACCCATGTGGAACAGGAGTCCCTGACATTGGTTTCTGGGATCCTGACACCAAATTGAAGAGAATCCAGAGGGTTTCTGTAACCTAAAGGGATCTCCCATGGTATTGGAAAGCTCTCAGAGCTGTCTCTCCCTGATGCTCTGATTCTCCAAATGCATATGTCTACTATGAAAAAGAATTGTCAAATAGGTGTTAGCAATGGTAAATAGATTTCTTTAATACTGGACACATAATGCACAGTTTTGAATCAAGGGATCTTTCTGATGAGGTTTTGTGTTTCTGGGAATGTAGAAACTCTTTGGAATATATATTGGTAAACTCTAGAGAAGAAAACTTAGCTTATGGAGTCAATACAATCCTTAAATCCTTTACTACATTTTTGGGTTTGGGTCTATTGAGATAAAAAATATAGTCCTTGTCCTCAAGAAGCTCTTGGTTTAGGTGGGGTGGGGATCATATAGCTCCAAGATACCATGATAAAGGCTGTGACAGAGGAAAAGACTCCTGGAAGCAGTAGATATTTGCAGCAAATTTGGGAGATGATGGAGTTCATGGGGCCAACATAGCCAGAGGAGGGCATTTCAAGGTGAAAGAGCAGCACAAATAGAAACCGTGGGGTAAGAAGGAAGAGGCTACTATAGGGACTGGGTCACACAGGTGTGATGCAAGGATGAGCTATCAAGCTGAGCAGGCGGGAACACCCTGCTCTCTCTGGTCTTGGAACACCAAGACTTGGCCCTAGCCTCTTGCCAACTGATGTGCCCAGAGACTTCTCTCCCCCTAGCCCCAGCTCTTTGCCAACTGATATGTCCGGCCGGTCTTCTCTTCTTCTGACCTTGGCTCCTGCCAGTGGGCCAAGCTTCTTTCCAGTTTCCCATAGCCCCAAACTGATACCAGCCCTGGACAGATACCGGTCCTGGCTTCTTGTCAGCCAGCCCCGGCTTCTGGCCAACTAGATGACCTTTTAGGTGATTGGTTATAAATCAATTAGGTAATCCTCTGGTTGAACACCCCTATATAAGCTTGTAATTTCCCCTTAATAAACAGTTCCTGCTTGAGACAGAACTCCCGGCTCGGCTCGTGCGTGGTAATTTTGTGCCGGATGGGCTTTACCTTTCTCAGTTCGTCTTTGCCGGGAACTTCCGGGGATCCCCTCCTCCCCGCTGGTCGAAGGGGAGACGGATACTTGGCTGGAAGGACCCTGACAGCTACTCTAAATTTACTTCATATATGTCTGTTCATACAGTCTTTTATAAGACTTTCATTTTATTTGAAAAAGAAGCAATTTTTCTTTTATTGTTTTCCAGTATAAGGAGACACCACTTTTACTTGCTCTACAGTACAAGAAAATGCAAATGGCAGAATTTTTAATGCAGAAGAAAGCAAATATACATATAGTTGACAAGGAAGGAAGGTAAAGCAGTTTTTTTTTTTAAACTTTAATGGTGTAGTAACAATCACTCAAGTCAAAAATATTAAATTAATAGTAAGGGGAATATTAACTTATAATTTTTGAGATAATATACCCAACTTTTATGTAGAAATGCAGTTATTCAGACTGAGTGATACAAATAAGAGTATGTAGTATGATTCATGTACTTATAATTATTGGCTGATGTTTATTATTTAATTTTGTTGGTCACATGGTCTTATAGTGGAGTTTCATAGTAGTTTTATAATGTATGGACTTGTCGTTTCTTTTTGATTCAATATTGAACTTCTTAACCTTTATGCTGTATTTTAACTTCTTTTATTATGTAGTTTTCCTTTTAAAATGCTATATGGAGCGTAAGTTGGCATTTTGTCATTTGGGTGACTCTAGGTTTTAAATTTGTTTCTTTGTAGAGTATTGATGTTAGGTTATCTCTAAGTGAGTGTTGATTGCTATTGCCAGATGTTGTTTATTTCCTAATGTATTTTGATGATTTTATTTTCATTGGCATGGGAAGGGGGAAGAAAGATAGCTTCAATGGAATAAATGTTTCCTTTAATGAAGATAAAACTGGTGGGTGATACAGAGAAAGAGATTGGCTTAAGATTCAAAGACACCGGGCTGGGATTGTGGCTCAGCGGTAGAGCGCTTGCCTTGCATGCGTGAGGCCCTGGGTTCGATCCTCAGCACCACATACAAAGCAATAAAATAAAGACATTGTGTCCATTTACAACTAAGAAAAAAAAAAAAAAGATTCAAAGACACCTGGGTTGCATTTCATATTTTCCTAGTTTGCAAAGTGAGTCACCTTGGAAACAATACTTACCACTAAATATGTTTGCTGATATAAAAAAGAGAATAACAGCTGCTTGAAGGATAGCTATAAGATTACACACATAGCTGGAGTTTCAGCATCTAGCAAATGCTTGTAAGTGTCCTTAACAGAAATGACAGTGATTAGCACCAGCATTATTATTGTTGTTTTAAGCCTGCAGATAGCTTTTACTTACTTGACCTTTAGCTGACTGTGAGTTACAGTATATTACACCAGATGAGGGAAGAAATGGATCATTTTTCATTGACATCTTCACCTACCGTGGATAAGTGACCTCATCATGGTTCTTGTTCATTGGAGGATTTTAAATTTGTTAATTCTCTCTCTTTGGACAAGAGGTTTCCTTTTAGATTTAGAGATGATTTGCAAAGATAGACACTTGATCTCCCAAGATGCTAATATCTGTTAGTGTATGTAAAGCAATCTATTTAAATGTTAAAATATATCAAATTAAAGCCAGCCTCAGCAACGGCGAGGCACTAAGCAACTCAGTGAGACCCTGTCTCTACATAAAACAAAAAATAGGGCTGGGGATGTGGCTCAGTGGTCGAGTACCCCTGAGTTCAATTCCCAGTACCAAAAAAAAAAAAAAAAATATATCAAATTAACTGTTTAAATAATTTTACTAAAGTATCTAAAGGTAAAGTTATCTCTCTGTTATTTTAGAACTACCCTCATGCTTGCTGTGAAACATAAAGCAAAAAATATAGTCAAGCTGCTTCTTGAAGGTGGTATTAATGTCTCTGCTGAAGATAAGTCTAGACAGACTGCATTATCATATGCTATTGCTAGTGGTCATAATGCGTAAGTATTTACATTACATATTAATCAACATTAAATGGAATTCAAGCCAGGCGCGGTGGCGGACGCCTGTAATACCCACACTTTGGGAGGCTGAGGCAGGAGAATCGTGAGTTCAAAGCCAGCCTCAGCAACGGCAAGGCACTAAGCAACTCAGTGAGACCCTGTCTCTACATAAAACACAAAATAGGGCTGGGGATGTGGCTCAGTGGTTGAGTGCTCCTGAGTTCAATCCCTGGTACCCCCCAAAAAATGGAGTTCAAATAATCAAACTATTGCATCTTATACATGAGGTGAGATTTCATAGTTCTGGTATGTGTGGAATAGTAGTGAGTTAGTCTGCTTCATCAGCTAGAAACCCTGCAAATCTACACTAGTGAGAAGTAGTGATGAGTGCAGGATTCATCTCAGAGCTTTTTTCTTTCCCTTTTGGTGGTGGTGGAGATTGAACCCAGGGCTTCATGCATGCTAGTTAAATGCCTTACCACTGAGACATGCCACCACCCCATATCTCAGGACTTTTAAAATCTTTATCCTTAGGGTTCCCAGCATTATCCATTTCATTCCAAGAAGAACCCCTATCCACGGAGTGTAAATAGTTTCACATCTTTGATTTTTCTAATAAGCTATTTGGGCCTTGAAATGTCCAGATTAGCAGAAAATTGCCTTATTTTTCCCTAGGAACTAGCTTTTCCACCACTCTTCTTGAGTTTCCCAAGGACCCAACGGTTTCCTTAAGACCAAGAAAGATAATCCTCTTTCACCAGTCAGATGGAGGGGAAAAAGGACATTTCAATGATTCTTTGTTTCTGTGAATTCTTTAGCTGCAGTGTTAGTATTAGAACTGGTCCTACAGCTTGTTAATGATTAAATTTTGCTACTAGATTGTCTTGACTAATTCTAATCCCCGAATCTTTTTGTTAATACACTCTTAGACTTAAAAGTTACACTTTTTAGTTCCCACATACACGTTTTATGATCAGCCATTGTTCCTGAGGCACTAACATTCAGCTTTGGCAGCTGGGCCTCCTAGCTTTAGCCACAAACATGGTGAGCATGCTGTCCCTGGTATCCTCCGCCCCCTGCAAAAAAACTATGTAGAACTCCCAATAAAAGCCTTATGTAGAATTTTCACTTTAGCCTCTAGACCTTAATGTTGAGTTAGTCTTTGAGATCTTTTATCTTTTCTGCCAGCAAATAATTGGAATCATTCAAAACTATCAGATAGCTTCAAATGATGTCACAGAAAAAGATCAGATTTTCCTGTCATTTTTGCTAGCATGTCTATAGCAGAAGCCCCATGATATCCTGTGAGGTACCCCTTATTGGATTGTGGGAGGCCTCATATCACTATTTCCCAGTGCCAGTGCAAACTTTTGATTTGTACCTCTAGTGATTTTTTTCCATAGTAATGGAAATTTCCCAAGCAACTGTATCACTGCCTGAAGATTTCAGACTTTATCAAGTTCTCCCTTACAATGAAGCCATTAAGCAGAGTTTTTGAAAACTAGTTTCATTGGATCTAAGCGCTAAACCCCATCATGACTCATTAGTAACTATGTATAAAAGAGGGTTTTGTCTTCCAAGTCGGTTGGTGGTCAACGTGGAGATAAAGCATCCATTAGGCAGAGAGGAAATAGTAGTAGTCCAAGCAAAGCTTTGGCATTGATTAATTTCCTGCCCTTGGTGTGATTGATTACTTTCTTAGTAGGGGATAATTATCTGATTTAAGGAGATAAGATATTTATAAATAAGTTGAGTTACAAATTGTTCAATATCCAATTTGCCCAGAGTTATAAAACACAAAAGAAGAGCATAGCCAATAATCTAAATTGGAACTCAATAGCATTTTTCAGTAATTATAACACTTGAATGTTAGAACCTGTGAAAAAGTACATATTGAATTTTATTTGGGATTCTAAAATATTCCAACATTAAAGAAGACATCAGTCCATTATTTTACATTTCTCTTAATGTGTTAAAATATTATTTCATTAAATCTTCATAACAATCTGGTGAACCAAAGCACAACCCTTCTTTTTTAGAAGGAGACTTTGAGTTTAAGAGAAAGGATCTGTGTGAGAACAAAGAGCCATTGGTCACAGAGAGAGGACATCTTCTGAGTTCAGGACATTTTCCAATATGTCAATTCATTTCATCTTACTGGTTTCATCTTACTGGTTTCTTTTTAAATTACAAGCTTATGGGTGTGGTGGCACTTGCCTTTACCCAAGCTAGTTTGGAGTCTGAGGCAAGAGGATCACTTTACCCCAGCAGTGCAACATCAGCCTGGGCATCATGGTGAAACTCCATCTCAAAAACAAAACAAGAAAAAAACAAACAAAATATAAATTAGTGTCAGGTTAATGTTTATAGGGCTTTCAAATTTCAAGTGCATGGGATAAAGTTCTGATATTAGTCTGCTGTTGTCTAAAATACTATTAAAAATTGAACATACTTATTTAATGCTTTTCATGTAAGTATTAAAATACAATTTTTTTTACTTTTTTCATATATAGCAATAAGAAACTAATTCTCCAATATATGAAAGAAGAATCTAAAATGTTCTTTAGTAGCTTTCCAGGTAAGACTTCTGAAAGTGAGTTATTCTTGATATCCCTATCCTATATAAAAAAAGTAAGAGAAAGGTTTTTTTTTAAATTTTTTTAGTTGTTGATGGACCTTTATTTTTTATTTATTTATATGCAGTGCTGAGAATCAAACCCAGTGTCTCACACATGCTAGGCAAGTGCTCTGCCACTGAGCCACAACACCAGCCCCTAAGAGAAAGTTTTGATCACACAGGAGCAGTGAAAAAAATTAATGTGTAAATGGCTATAATATTTTTTCTATCTCTTTATAGATTTAAATCCAGAATTATTTAAGCAATTAATTATGTGAAACTTGTAATATAAAATGATAATGTCTGAAAACATTTTACATGAATTTAATTTTGGCCACTGAAATCTTATATATCTTTGCATAAATAAGAAAAAAGATCTTTAAATTAGTATGTTGTGTTTCCTCTATAGTGACATTATTGCAAATTGGACTTGTTTAAAAACAGATGTTCTTTTTTTTTACTGTAAATGTTGACTCCTATTGCTTGTACAAATTAGTAGATTTTGCTGTGACACTTCCATCTATACATGTATCGTACTTGAATCCCACCCACCCCCACTTCCATTTATTTCCTCCCCTCACCTCCCCACTCCCTTTCTTAAAATCCCTTTTCCATTTTCAGTTCAGTATTTTTTCCCAGATTCTACATACAAGGGAGAATATGTGGATTTCTGTTTCCACTTACTCTGTTTAACATGATGACCACCCTTTCTCTCCATTTTCCAAGTTTTTTCTTTTCTTATTTTAGGCTTGAAAGATACCACTTCTTGCTGCCCTGCCCTTGAAAGTTTCTGTTGAGAAATCTGTTGAGTTTTCTGATGAGTTTACATTGTAATTGCTTTGGCCCTTCTCATGCATAGCTTTTCAATGTATTTTTGACAATTTTACATAATATGATGTAGAAAGGTTCATTTCTGGTCATGTCCATTGGAGTTCTAAATGCTTCCTGTACCTGGATTTCCATACCTTTCCCAAGATTTGAGAAATTTCTGCTATGATTTCACTGAATAAGTTTGCATTGCTTATCCCCTGTGCCTCTATTCCATTGTCTATACC
>PVHX01024640.1:0-23663 GCA_004024805.1 Geosciurus inauris | reverse complement strand
TTTGGTACTAGGGATTGAACTCGGGGACACTCGACCACTGAGCCACAACCCCAGCCCTATTTTGTGTTTTATGTAGAGACAGGGTCTCACTGAGTTGCTTAGTGCCTCACCATTGCTGAGGCTGGCTTTGAACTCGCGATTCTCCTGTCTCAGCCTCCCTAAGTGCTGGGATTACAAGCGTGAGCCACCGCGCCCGGCTAATGGAAAACTTTATATGGAGTTGAATGCTGATCTGACTCTTGCATTCTTCATGTTGCAGTAACAGATGGCTTCCCCCGAGAGGCTAGTTCCATAGAGGCTCATGATCTCCTTCTTTATCCCAAAGTTATTTCAATACCAACATATTCTCTAAAAGCCTAAATGAAAACATTGTTTTAAAATAATACTTTTACTGCATTTGCAACTGTATACTGGTCTATATTGCATAAGGAAAAGTTAAGATTTTTTTGTTAATACCTATATAACAAATTACTCCCCCCTTACAATATAGTATCTTCATTTCTCAGCCCTTTTTAAAATTAAATTTTATTTTTTTAGTTGTAGATGGACACAAAACCTTTATTTTATTTATTTATTTATATGTGGTGCTGAGGATCAAACCCAGTGCTTCCCTCATGCCAGCCAAGCACTCTACCACTGAGCTACAAGCCCAGCCCCCATTTCCCAACCTTTTGAAAAGATCTCTAACGCTGTAGACTCTACACACAAATGTAGATGTCAGGATCCTATACCCCAGATCATGTTTAATTACAGTTGATACTTTGAACTTTTAGTTAGACTCAAAAGAAATTCTAAAGCCAGCTTAACTAATGTTTCTCTTACTTGCTTATCTGCAAATAAGTTTTTAGCTCTGGGAAAATATCTCCCAACTGAAATCTAGAAGGCCAAGTCTTAACCCACAGATGCAATATTGGCCACGTTTCATGTATGCTTGAAAAACTTGATCTCTTCATTGATTGAAATGATTCAGTGGTGGTCATATAATTGTTTCTCACAAGCCACAAAGAAATGTAAACTTAGATAACAGAGTTGAAGTCTGATTTATTACGATGACACTGTATACATATTTCACATGCCTATTTCATTCCTACATACTCCAGTAGGATTAAATGATGCAGAATTGTGTCTAAATCCATAATCCTGCTTTTATATCACCTTCAAAGAGATGTTACATTGACATATTTACACATATAAAGCCTGATCCATTATAATATTAATAAATGCCTTCCTAGGTATTCCTAATACACATTTTTGTGATTATTATAACCCCTGGCAGTGCTTCTACCTAACTCCCAAAATCTTTTACTAAGAATCCTGCAGTTCCACTGAAGGCAGCTCTTCAATGTAGCTGTCTACATAATCCAGTTTCGAGGCTTTGTCTGATCTCAAATTATGGAATGAGAGACCAATAGTAAGAACAGAAGTAAAAACTGTAATTATTTTAGAAATATATTTGCCAAATAATATGTTGCTGGCTCCTGAATTTTTATAATTGCAAGTTCATGTATCTGACTACCGCCAATTCAACATCTCCCTACTAAATAGCTCATCAGTATCTCAAATGCATCACAGCCACATCAGAATTCTCACTCACATCTGCCTTCCCCTGGATCTTTCTGTCTAGCCAGTGGCAGCGCTACCATCAAGGACTCAAGTCAGAAGATTGCTCAAGTCATCTTTGGCTCTTTTCCCAACTCACTCTATCCATCCACCAGCTAGTCCTGTGATCAAAGCCTAATAAACCTTTAATCTGTCCACTTTCCTCCATTGTCTGTGGTAGAAACCAGCCTAATCCAAACATGTCACCTCTCACTTGGAATACCTCAACAAGCTTCTTTTTCTGCTCAAACCCTAAATCCACATCAATTCTAGATCTTTTAAAAACATAAGTCTGATCATGTCATTCTCCTGCTGAAAACCAATGATTTCACATATCACTTCTGTGCAAACCAACTCCTTTGTATGACTCCTATGATCCTCCTATGTATCACCCCTGCTAGTTCCTTCAATGTATCTCCTTTCTCACTGTTCCCCATCAACTCCATCCACAGCTCCTCCAACTGACTAGGCAATTACCAACCTCAGAGTTTTCCAGTGGCCCCTCAGACGCCCTGAACTGCTGTCATCACATCAAGCATGGCCAGCTTCCTCTTGTCCTGTTGGAATCAATTGAAATGCTCTTTCCTTAGAGAAGTCTTACTTAACTATCAAATGTAAACCCAAGTCGTGTAAACCCTAAAACATATACGATTTTAAGAGAAAGATTTTCATGGAAAAAAAATTTTTTAAATCTTAAATTTGCAAATTATGCAAAAACCCATGGTCACAGAAAAATCCAGGGCCTTTGAAAGGGCCAGGACAAGTGAAAGACACTAAGCTTATACATACAAACTTCACAATGATTCTAACTTTGTGACCATCCCTGTTAAGCCTGTATTATCCCCACTCCTCCTCCACCCTCTCTGTCACTGCACCCTGTTGATCCTTCCTAGCGTATCCCAGTTAGTCACATGCCCATGGTCTGCCTCTTCCATTAGTTTGTACATTCCAGCAGGGCAGATACTGCAGGACCACACATCACTAACCGTAGCATCTGGCATAGTAGCATTTGTTAAATATTTGTCATAGAATTACTGAATGATGAAGCATCCTTTGAAATTAGCAGTGCTAGATTTTTTAATTATTAATTTTTAAATTAACTATTTTAAAATTTGAAATTTGTACATTATTAAGCAGTTTTGCTTTCCTTTTCTCTCTCCCATGGTGAGAAGCAACCAACAGCATGGCAAAATTCCTGGTACAGAAGGAACAATTATTATTCCCTCTCTATCTACCCCCAAGGCTCAGGAATTTTAAGGTCACACCTATTTTCTGAGATTAAAAAAAGGAGCAGTTGGGCCTAGTTACCTGGCTCAAAATCACCATCCTCTGATTCAGAGGATGAGCTCTTCTTCAACATGGCTTCTGGCTGTGGTGACACCAGACTGGGCCAGGATGCCAGCATCCTCTGTAAAGCCCTGAGACTCTCCTCTGCTCAGGCCTAAGCTTTCCTTTGTGTTCATGCACCTGTTCCCTTATTTATTCATATGTTTGTAAGTCAGCCTGGTCTCATCACTGCAAAACATTTCCCACTCTCTGGCAAAGAGCCCACCCCCTCTCCAAGGAAAGCTGGCACCTGTCCCTAGCACATTTGGAGCTAACTTACTTCTCCCTGAATGTGAAGAAGAAAACTAGGACTTCAAATTTTAGTAAGACTTACTAAGATAATATTCAAGCTAAGTGTGAAATACTTTCAAATTTGGTTATTTAAGAGTAAACTGTTGAAAAAAATTACTTGAGAAAATAACCTTCATATCTGTAGCTAAGTATTTTGTGTAATTTGACATTTTTTATGCTAAAACATTCAGTGTAAATTTAATAGCAGGAATTGTTATTAAACTCTAGAATTATCTACAGATGAAGAACATTAGATGTCTTCTAGTGTACTCTTTTTGATAGATAAGCCACTATCTTACATGGTTTATAGTTGTTTTTATCTGGAATAGGTGAGAATCAGTGCAGTTTCAGGTCTAGAATGCCACAAAAATTTTGTCTTCCATTACAAATTGATCAAAGCAACAATAATAATAATAATGAAGAAGAAGAAAAGATGCACAAATTCAGGAATGAACTCAAGTTTCTTTTGCATTTGTATGAATAAATTTCATCTCATTCATTGAATGGCTCAGAGTCTATGCCATTCATTAATTTGTGACAGGTTAAACAGTTAGCTTAAATGAATATTTTATGTTTAAATTAACCCAAGCTAAGTTAATTATGATAGCAATTGAACTTCAATCCCATCCCTTGCAGATTGAATGTTGGTAGGATCATATTCAACTCAGCTACAGTACATCAAACTTCTGATTGAGAGCAGTTTCAGAATCAATTCACATTCAAATAAAAAGGCACTCCAGTGAGAGCACATTAAGATGTTTGAATTCCAGGGCATATGGGATTCATCAAGCAAGAAAAGCAGTTGTAAATCAAGCTCATGGTGAATGAGTTAAACACACAAGAGGGTTTTAGTGCTCAAGCAACACTTCCCAAAGTTTTGGTTTTTTTTTTTTTTTTTAAGTTTTAATAACTTAAATGAAAAATTTAAGGAAACAGAAAAAAGTAAAAAAGCTTTTTAAAAATAAAAACTTCCAACTATATTGATAATTTTTCACCACCCTCTCACATGCCAACTTTTTAAAAAATGATAATGAGCACTAGGACTACATTTCAATATATCCGACTAGAATAATGGGAGGGAAGGAAAGACTGAAATGAGTCCAGACTTTCAAAGAATTATCTTTTGTCTTTGTTTTTTCACAGGTTCTATCATACGTGGATTTTTTCACTAATCGAGCATCCTATTCCACTTCTTTCCTTCAATTCTTAGTACTAAGCCTTGTGACAAAATAGGTGTTTCTTTAATGCATGTGTATAAACCAAGTGGACCTTATGCCTTTGCAGGAAAAAAAAAAAAAAGATGATTGTTTGGCCAGTGGATCCTATGAATAACTGTTCAAGTGGCGGTTGTAATCTCACTTTTGGGCTTTCTCCCTTTTTAATCTCCTTCTCTCTGCTCTAGATATCAGGAACCCTCATGAAGCTCCCAGGCCTCCTTTCAGCTCTAGTTTCTTAATAAGCTAATAGGTACTAAGGAAATGGTGACATGATAAGTTTCACAGGACTTTAATTTTAAGCAGACTTGTAAGATGAACGTTTGATTACAAAGACTGAATCTTTGATGGTAACACTTCAAAGTCCTATATCAGCGCAAACCTAACCTATATCAACAAAACCACCAATTTCATTAAGTTCAAAAGATAAAATCATTCAGAAAGTAAGCATTCGATTAGGCTTCAGAGAGGAAAACTACAGCTCATCTGCCAAATCCAGCCCACCACCTGTTTGTGTAAAGTTTTATTGTAACTTAGCCAAGCTTATTTATGCACATATTATCAATGTCTATTTTTGAGTCTCAACTACTCAGAGTTGAGTAGCTGCAATAGACTTTATGACCACAAAACCTTTAATATTTACCATGGGACCCTACAGAACAATTTGCCAACCCCCAGGTTAGGTTGTTCCTTTTCAGCTGGCTTCTTGGTTATTGCCTGTTTTTTCAATATAGACTACTAGTCCAAGCCCTTTATGAGTTAACCTTATTTCCTAGTTTCAGTAAAATCTTCCTCTGTTTTGAGAACCCTGGAATGTGTATAGCCTGGAATGTGGGGCCTGCACTTTTGAAACATAAACACTTTGTCTCAATATAATTTTAGTACTTCGGCAACTCCCTAGGAAATGAAAAATGCCAAGAAGCTCCTCTGACAAAAATTCAGCTCTTATTGAGAACACACATCTTTCCAAGTGGCCTAAACTTGCTCCTAAACTTGCTGACCTAAACTTCAAATAACCACCTTTCTGGGAAGCCAAACATTTACAAATAAAATTAAGAGAAAATTATTTCACATAAAAGAGCAAAGCAAGCAAAACAATCTATGACTTACAGTGAATAATAGTAAAGTATTAAAACCTCATTCCACTTAAAAGCTCAAGGATTAAATGAATCAACCTGGAAGTGGATCTCTATAGAAAAAACCAACATGAAGTATTAAACTTCCTATAGGTTTACCATCCTCTACATTTTAAAGTGATTGGAGAAGTCTTTTGGTTCTTCAGTTTCTAAGATAAATCAAAACATTTAGAATAAAACATCAATTTGTATCAGTGATATAAATATTTGTAGAATTGAATACTATGTCATTTTTCATAATCTCATCTTTTTAAAAATTAAATGAGTATTCACCCAGTCTCCTGATCATGCTACTTTCTAAGCACACCTGTCTCACTAAAGGAAAAGTATGAAGTTCAGTCTTCAGCTTGAGAATGAGTCGAGTCTGAACTCTTAAAGATGGAAGGAAGAGAACAGGGCAGGGAGCAGGATTTTTTGGAAGCCACATTTTCTTCCAGGCTTGATAAGCATCTGTTGAGCACTGTTGAGGAAATGTGTACCTCAGAGAGAGTGTTCTGGAGTAACAAGTAAAATAATTTTGATACTAAGCATCTATCATGCTCCAGATTCTGCGCAATGGCCTCCACTCAGCTCCTCTCTCCTCATACTGAAACTCAGGAGACTAAACAGCCAGTGAGTCAGTGGTAGAAATTTGAATCCAGGTGTCTCACCTCTGAAGTCCTTTTCAAAGTGGGGTAAGAGGGTCTTGATGATTGAATGTCTCAAAGTGCTGTCTCCAAGGAAAAAAGTCCAGGTATTGAGAGGTGAGAGTTCACAGTAAGATTGCCTGAGCAGGGAATCTAAAGGAAATCAAGATGAACTTCATGATGTTGATCAGTGGATTTAAAGAATAGACAGTTTCTTCTATTTGCTTCATGACTGATCTTCTAGTAACTGTTCATACTTACTGCAGGCATGTGTTTGATTTAATTAGCAGAATAGGTGTGAATAGCCAGGTGAGAAATAAATGAATGCATGAGGACAGGACAGTACTTTCGTTGTGGGTATATATTCTGAGTTTCTTGTTGCTCTTTAACAAAGCTTTGATATGTGACTTAATTTATAGGTCATAGGGAAAGTTTTTCAATGAAGATTTTTTTCATCTTGATTTCTTCTCTTTCCAAGTTCTCTCAGGTTTATAATTATTCACTTCAAATTCTGCTCTTTGATAATTTCCCCCAGAATCACCAAAATAATGTTGAAATAAAGACATTAGAGAAAATCCAATCAGCTTTATTTATTAGCTTTGTCATTCAGTATGAACAGGAAATACTTTGTTCCCTGTTTCACAGAGCTATCTTGTGCTTCACACATGACCCCTGACCTGTGCTTGCTGATGCCCCAAGTCCAGCCCTACCCTCCTAACATCGATCCCATTTCATGCTACTGAGCATGTGGGGGCACAGTGATGGCTACTTGGGAGTGTGGTCATGCCTTCTACATTCCTATTGTTAGCAGAAAGCTCTTTTGTGCATTTTCTTTAATTTCTGCATCAGTCTCCTCAACAGCCCACAGATAATTTCCTTCTGGACAAACTTTTCTGAGCACATCACATCCTTTCCTTTTTTATGGGCCATCTGAGTTCTCATCACCTACCAGAGTAGACACATGACATTTGCACTTTACCCAAAGAACATCTTTAGTTGTCTTGCAACAACATATTGAATTCCTGGCATAATAAAAATACTTAATGAAAGAAAAACAAGAGAATTAGGAGCCAGGTGCAGTGGCACGCGCCTGTAATCCCAACACTTTGGGAGGCCGAGACAGGAGAATCACGAGTTCAAAGCCAGCCTCAACAATGTCAAGGCACTAAGCAACTCAGTGAGACCCTGTCTCTAAATAAAACACAAAATAGGGCTGGGGATGTGGCTCAGTGGTCGAGTACCCCTGAGTTCAATCCCTGATACCCTCACCCCTCCCCCAAAAAACCAAAAGGAATTAGGTCATGTACAATAGCTTTCTTTCTAGATTATGGAATCCATGGGGGACTCTGGTAGGGAGGGATAAAGAGAATGATCTGAAAGTGAGAAATGGGAGTTCCCAATGGAAATTAGTCATTCTGTTTTTATTTGTAGTAGCCATCAACTTTTAATTTCAACTTCCCTCCAGGCCTTGTCGAACACTCTTAACTTCATACTTTTCTCCAAATTTGAGGGAAAACAGAAATTAGAACATACCTTTTTTTTCCCCTACCGAGAATCACACATATTTAAACTATTAATGTTAAAAGAATTACTTTGCTCATCTGACAATCCTGTTCTGGAATAATTGCATGGAAAATTTGATTTTGTCGGGGAGGACAACTGAAGAAGTGAAGACAGAATTTCAGGTTAAGAGTTGTAACTTTGTCATGTAGACTTTCTGACATACAGTCAATAGATAGCAGCTTAAGAAATAAACATAAGTAGCTGTTATATGACTTATACTATACTTCGTTACAGTGTTAGGACACATGTCCTTTCCTTTTGTGTGTGTATGTGTGTTGTTGTTTATTTGATTGTTGTTTTGTGGTGCCCAAGGCCTCAGGCATGCTAGGCAAGGACACTTCCACTGTGCTAGGCTGCCAGCCCACTGCATTCACCTTTTTAATCAGCAATTTCAATAATAGAAAACATATAACTTGGGAAATAAGATTAAGAGTCTAAGGCCTGGATACTTATATATCTCTGAAGTTCTGAGTCCTCAATTTTTTCATCTATAAAATGGGAATAATAAGGGTTAGGCTTGTGGCTCAGTGGCAGAGTACTTGCCTCGCACATGTGAGGTACTGGGTTTGATCCTCAGCACCATATAAAAATAAAATAAAACCAAATAAAGATATTGAGTCCATCTATAACTAAAAAATATTTTTTAAAAAAATGAGAATAATAACAATATCTACTGCACAACTTTCAAGGAATAAATAACACATGTGCAAGTACTTTGTGTAGAGTAGCCATTGTTAGATGTTATTATCCCCAAGAAATCACCATCAAACGTATGACTATATTGCTTTTGTTATATTGATACAGTTGGGAACAATATTTTTAATTCCATGGGGTGGATTTCAGTAACACAGTACTGGAAATCTCTGCTTTACTTCATTTTTACTATCTTCTTGAATGCTTGTATTAAAATATTAAAATTCATAGAGCTAAATAAATATCAGTCTTGAAATACTCTTAAAATAATTTTACTGGTTGAAATCTAATAGCAAGTAATTTCTTGGAGAAGGCAATAAGTAGTGTTATTTACTCACAGTGATTGTAAGTTTTATATTTGCCTTCTTAATAGATAACAGATGTGGAAAGACATGGGTTTGTCCCACCCGACTCCCAAATGCTCAGTGAAACATATGGCAGCAAATCAGACTACACTGTATGTGAGTCAAATACTCTAATCAGAGGAAAAGAGAATCCATATTTGCTGCTCATTTTTATTAGTTTATTCAGGATGCATCTGACCTTGTTGTTGTTGTTATTTGACTAAGAAAATTGAAATCTGAAAGATAAAATTTTCTAAAGAAAATTTTAATTGATTTTGTAGATCTCAAGATTACTGAGAAGGAGGTATGCATATTAAATCTTTAGTGAATTTCCAAGTGAGTATCTGCAAAAAAAAGCCAGTAGAGAGGTACTAACGAGATGTCTTTGCACTACAGCAACTACAGAGTAGAGCTGATTTTGCAATCTGGTGAGAAATGTGACTGTCAGGGTAAAATCATGCTATCCCCCAAGGACATCTGCATGTAGTTTATTACTGAAGATACTGTACCTATCAAACTGAAAAACTACATGTACTTTATTTAGACCATAATCCATTATAAATTTTACAATAACTGACAGAAGCCTCTTATAGATGAGCAAAACCAAATGTCGCCAATGTAGATCATTAAAACGGAGATGGCAAAAATACTGCTGACTAAAAATCTGGCCCTCTTTTGTTTATACATATCATAACTGTATATGGATTAAGCATCAATTGTGTCAAATTCCTACACAGAAACTAATGAAACCCCCCCTCATCAAAAAAAAATGTCTCAAATATTCATTGCACATTAAAATACTTCATCATTGGGCTGTGGGTGTAGCTCTAATTGCCTAGCATGTTCAAGGTCCTGGGTTCAATCCTCAGCACAAAAAAAAAGAAAGAAAGAAAGAAAAAGAATAAAAGAGGGAAGGAAGAAAGGAAAGGGGGAAGGAAGAAAGAACTCTTCAGTCCTAGAAGCCCAAGTTGAGGAACAAATACCAGGAAAAGCAATTCTGAGGTGCAGCTCCCCACTTTGGATTCATCACTACCCTGTGACACTAAACTCACCTTAAGGTTATGAAAGCAACATCTAGAAAGAGGAGCCCCTGCCCCAGCATCAGAGAATATCATCCAAAGAGCAGACAGCAAAATTAGCTGAAAGCAATCACATGATAGCCAAAAAGCCTACTCAGTTTTCCTACAGGCAATGGTGAGAACTCTTCCTTTTGGGGCTGAGGAAGTTGTTGTTCACTGGAGTCTATCAGAGGTAGAATGTTCTAGTGCTCATAAAAGAGAGAATTTAGATGAATTATTAATTACCAATTTTGAAACATTTGTTCAGGAGTGAATCTCATCCTTGCTTAATAGTCCTTACAGAAAGAAAGACAGCATCATTTGCTTCCTAAGTTTTATTTTCAGCACACCATAGCTTAGAAATTTGGTTCTACTAATATCACACATGTAAATTGTAAGCAATGAGAATTTCAAATGATTGGCACATGCTCTAAGGAACCCTGATGGAGGAAGGAAGTTAAAAACTTCATTTGTTTCCCATGGTCCCTGGAGGTCTCACTGCAGTTTGTGTAATGAGAATGTAGACTTGGTTCCAAAGTCAGAATAATCTTTCCTGACAACTGTAATTCCTTTATTAAACATTTTTGATTGAGCATTAAACAGCACAAATATAAATGATAATGTCCAGGCCAGTGCACCAGGCCTATACTTTAGTCCAGCTTGGGTCTGTGAGTGCATAGACACACACATACACACAGACAGACACACACACACACTGAGAAAAAAAAGAAAGAAATTTTTGCACATTTCACTGTCCTGTAAACTACAGCATTTTACAGAGCTACATGCCTTTTTAAAAGAATATGCTGGTGCACATGTGTACATACTTTCTTTTCCTGGTCAATACAGTAAGTCCAATTTATTATGAAAGAAGGGTGTGGAAACTTCCACCAACAGGTTTATTTAGAAAGAAGCAAATTAAACAACACTATAGTGGTAACAGCAGATGCCTAGTTATAATTCACTTCCCTAGTGCTGATTGATATATTCATGAACAAATCAAATGTATTGCCAAAAGAAGAGTGCTACTGTTAATGCTCCAATGGCTACTGGTTTCATTTGTGCTCCTTAATCAGGCAAAATGTTCTTTCCTTTGCTCCTAGCACTTTTTTTTTTCTCTTTTTTTCTTCCTGCCAATCTTGGAAATAATTCATCTGTGTGTCATTTCCTCATAAATGCTTCCTGGTGCCTGATTGGTTTGCCTGTGCTTGTGTGGCATTTGATTTCCAACTGCCATTTTACCTTTATAAACATTTAGAACTTTCTAAGCATGAAGAGAATGCCTGAATGGCAGGCAAAAATAAGGCTGTAATTAGATCAGCAGAGAATGTTTTAAGCATATCTAGCTTTCTGCATATAGCAGAAGTCTCTTCTTACATCCAATTTTGCTTTTCTAATCTGGGTGCAGAACATGAAATTGACATCTGGGAACTCCAGCAAAGGGGCCCTAGTATCAACATGTTTAATTTATTATTATTGCCAAAGAAAAGTTCTTTTGTGATTACTGAAATAGAAAAAAATGTAATATATTTAAGGATCTAACCCCAGGCCATTAAAAAGGTGGGGGTGGGGTGGGAAGAAAAACAGAAAATAGAAGTAATATCAGTTACCACATGATTTTTGTAGTAAACAATAGAATGTGACGTGCAATAGTGCAATTTTCCTTTCCTAGTCCAGCAATGCGAGTCTCAATAGGAAGTCCACTGATGTTACTCTTTGCATTTCAGGATTTAATTGCGAGCTTGCCGGGGGTTAGAGTTCTTGCCAGACTTCTGATTCTGAGTGGAATCACTAATGCTAGAGTCACTTTTACTCAGTCCAAGATGACGGAGCTTCATATCCCAGCGCTGTGAAATTTAAAAGTGAAAATAAGTCATATGCACATATCACCAGGGTCACCATTTCTATGAGTTTTAACAACTGGATAAGACTGCCAAGTCAGATTTCTAAAACACTCTACCACTTTCCAAAAAGTATAAAATCCATATCCCAGGGTAACGATGGAACTGTATTATATGAACATAGTGCTCAGATTTTAAAAAGCATAAAGTTGGGTATTGATCAAATGTTTAATGATACTTTCATATCAAAGCTTAAAATTAAAATTTCCATATTTATAAATGGTGATACAAATATCTACCAGTATCTGTATTTCCTGAGGTGACATACAAATGGAAGATTTACATACAATATTTGAAGAGGGGTTATTTTTCATCTTCCTCCCTTAAGAAAACATAACAGCTTAGACTTTTAAAACCTCTTTGAACTGGGCATGGTGGCACACACCTGTAATCCCAGTGACTCAGGAGGCTGAGACAGGAGGATCCCAAGTTCAAAGCCAGCCTCACCAACTTAGAGAGGCCCTAAATAATTTAGCAAGACCCTGTCTCAAAATAAAAAATAAAAAGGACTGGGGATATTGTTCAGTGGTTAAGCACTCCTGGGTTCAATCCCTGGTTCCAAAAATAAAAAAATAAGCAAAACCTGTTTGATTTGAGCAATTAAAAATATGAAGGGATGATGTCTCTTAACATATTTTTCTGAGCAATGTCTACCAACTGCAACAAATAAAACAGACAAGATCGTGCCCTTGTTTTAAGTTCTTTGGTTTGTTTTGTGGTACTAGGGTGTACTCTACCACTGAACTACATCCTTAACTCTTTTAATTTTTTTTATTTTAAGACAGTTGCAAGGCTGGCCTTGAACTTGTGATCCTTTGGCTGCAGCCTCCCAAATGGGATAACTGTGAGTCACTGTGCTAGGCTTCATTCTGTTTTATAAAGCAAGAATTGCAATGTTTTTAATAACCACTTTCACATTTACTAACAGTACATATTAACAATGCCAAAATGTTTGCATGTAATAGAAGAAATTAAATGGAAGTTATATTTGAGAATGTAAGGAGTGAATAAGAACTACAGACGTGTTTCTCAAACTTTGAACATAGAAATCACCTCAGGATCTTGGGCAGGGGATGTAGCTCAACAGTAGAGTGCTTGCCTAGCATGAGTGAGGCTCTGAGTTCCATCCTCAGCAACACACACACACACACACACACACACACACACAAAAAATAAAACAGGTACATTCTTATTCACTAGGTCTGGGATGGGGCTCAAAATCATCATATCTAATAAGCTCCAAGGTGATGTCTGTATTGCTGGTCTCATATTAAGTAGCAAGAATCTGATGATCAGATGGCTCAAGTTCAAATTCTCAGTCCCCCTCTTACGACGTAAAGTTTCTTGAATTTAATGAACCTCATTTTCATCATTTCTACACTGGAAATAATAGAACCTACTTATGACTGTTCTAAAAATTGACAAAAAATATATAGTGATAGCAGATACTAAGTTAGCTATTACTATTTTTCTAGTACTTAAAATAAGTCTTCATTTCAGCATACTTTACTCCACTATCTTATAGTTTCCATATTTAAAAAAAAAAACATTCTTATTACATCTCTCCAAGGCAATCTAAATATTTTGATTTGAACAATCTGCTATAACAGAGACTTAGGTAAACCAATCACTTGTATGGAAAAACCCTAAAAAGGTCTTTTAAAAATACCTGATCCACCCCCTTATAGAGCACAAATCAGCTAAAAAGGACAACTTTGATTCAATAAAAAACAAATATCCTCCATAAGATTATTTTGTATAGTCTCAAGTTTGCTGGACAACTAAAATAGGGATCTCAATAATTCTGGTCAAAGAGACTTTCCACTCCAACTCTTTGGCCCCAACTAAGTACATATGAATAAAAAATGGTTCAAGTTATTGGTTTATTTCTTCCCTCAGAATGTTTAAACCCAGACTGGGAATGTAAATGATCTCACAATAACTCTGTGAGTTTCCACGGCAAGCAAGGTAAATGCACTGTCCCCTTACCAAGAGAAGGGACAGACAAGACAGGCATCCTGTGGACAACAGCAGCCGTGAGACTCCTTAACTGTCTGTTAAGGAGATGCCAAAAGCCCTTCCAACTGGTACAGGAATTTAGGACAAATTCCTGTTCTGCATTAGCAGGCAGAAAACCAAATTAAAAGGACAAGAAGAAATCCCAACATGCTGAAGAAGAGCCACTTCTTTAGTAAACACCAAACTAATGAAGAGAGATGCAAGCCTAGAATGGTGACAAGCCTGCACTTGAAGTGCAGCTCTCTTTTGACAAATATCTGGAGAAAAGGGAACTTAACTGGTGATAGTTTCTCTCTGCAAAAGAGTGCCCTCTATATTTTTTGTAGGTCACTTAAATTCAAATGTGTTGCTATGTTGAGTGCCAGATGTATAAGATCAACTGCCCAGGGGTGTTTAACTTACTCTGTAAATGTTTCCCAAGCCTTCAGACTTGCAGAAGGAAGAGGATGTATTATGTTTGGTACAGTTCCCACACCCCACCCCCACTCTAACACATATCCTTTGAGATTCTTTGGCCCCCTATGTATCACCCTGCACATTCCTTTCTTTGAAACAAATTTGCTTAGTACAGTAAGAAGAAATGAAACCTTCTATAATGAAGTAATTTACTACTTGATTTTTTTTGTGTCAATTCCAGAATCTAAGAATCACTGGATTAACAATAAAGCTACAGTACTGTTGTAAGGACCTAATTTGGTCAGGTCTCTTATAGGCAGATGATTCTGGTTACCTCTTGTATATAGGAATTATTGTCTGTGCACTGAACAACTTTGGTATTTTCCTACCACCATTTATTTTCCCTTCTTACAGAACCATAATGTGTTCAAGGAAGCATTACACCTAGAGAGGGGAAAAAATCTTAGCCTCTCTTGCAGCTAAGAAATGGATATACACCCACTTCTGACCAAAAGTCCTAAGAAAAAGTTGTTGAAGCTCTTGGAAATCCCTTTTTACCTCTCCTATTGAAATGAAATGTGATGCTGGAGGCACAGCAGCCATCTTGTAACCTCCAGATAAATGTGAGGATGAAAGAAACACCCTAAAAAAAGGCAAAGCATTAAGCTATCAGGAGCCTGGGGTCCTAATGATAATGTGGAGCCACCCTACCAGAAATGAGAAGAAGTTATGGCAACTGTAGTTTGATCTCTGATATACAGGGAGCTCATTCCTTAAATGAAAGAGATATTAAAGACAAGCCAACAAACTCAGTTCTCAGAAATTATATGTACACACACACACATTTATATATATTATATTTTAAAGTTTTAATATTCTCATGTGGTTGTAAGTGACAAGTGGCTGGTTTTCTACTTTTATTTTCTGTGTACTGTATTACTTGGAACATAAAATATAGGCTTACCTTAACTTTTTTACCAAGTCGATCTTTCCATTTCTCAGCTATAGAGCCGTCCACCAGGAGTAACCTGCATTTTTTAAACAAGCAACCATTTTTGAAAAAGTAAAGCATGCTGTTGAAAATTAAAAGGAATCTGGTGCCAAGAATGACTACATATGTTTATTTTAGAATAAGAGAACCCAGTTTGAGAATAGTAATTCTTAACCATTTGAGAGTCATGGACCCCTCTAAAAAACAAAGCTATGATTCCTCTCTCCAAAAAAATGTCCACCCATAAATTGCATGCACAAACTTTGCTTTCCAATATATGAAATTCAGGGATCCAGTTAAAACTTATCTGTAATACCCAAGAAGACAAAAAGATCCTAAGGTAAGAATGGCACAGTGAGATCTCTAAAGAGAAACTCCGAGGGGAGGGGAGGCAAAGACAGTATTCTGAACCCTAAGGTGTGAGTTACCTAGAGCGCTCCTCGTCTTCATAGCCCATGATAATGTACTCCTCATTGACAGTAAGTGGAGGACACAGGCAACCAGAGCTAGTATGAAGGTTGATGGTTTCCCTTGGGATGTTCACCAGAGATGCCTTGAGAACTTCCTTCACCTCCACCACCGCAGTCACATCATGGCACTTGGTCTTTACCTCTTTGACTTTAGCCCTGATAACTGTCATAGAGAACAACAAAGCTGATGTGCTGTTACATGACACAAACATACCCTATTCAAGACAGACAACAAAGCTTCTTTCCAGCTAATTCTTATCCACTTCATGCTCAGTGTTTGGAGAGATATTTTTGCCTTAGCCTGTAGTGACTGACAAACCCAATAACATGCCTACCCACTTAGTGCACAGCCCCAATCCCCTTCCAATTTGTATATATGTGTATATTTGCATGTATTATGCATGTGTATGTGTGTTTCATTTTGAGAAATCCTTTTAGATAATCAAAGGCTGAGTGAATAATCTGATACAATTTTCCTCCAAAATTTAATTTTAGATGTGTGTGTATACATACATGCAGTCCCAAGTGCTGTCAACAAGAATCTAAACTATATTAATTTCACCACATGTAAAGACCTATATTCACCCTGCTTTGCTTCTTCCCCAGGGCCTATTAACAGGTTTTTTGTTGAAGGTCTCTTTAGTGTTATAAGCTGTCCTGTTTAATAGTGTTCCCAAATAGGTTCATCAATCTTTTCACATTCCTCATCTTAGCTCACTCTTCCTTTGTTTCAGTACATAATATCTTTTACACTCCTCCTTACACATACTAAGTTTTCTTCTTGAATAAAATGTCATCACAGCTAGACCATGTTCCTTGCATCTGCTCTGAGTTCAGATGCTTCAGTACCCCTCCCCATAGTGTATTGTGAGGTCTCTTCTAATATGCCAATTGCATCAATATACCTCTCATAATGGAGGCACAGGCACTGTACCCCCACTTTCAAGGGTCAGCTTCACTGCTTAATGTAAAGACAAATTGTCTTCAGAAAGCATAGGGGCTGAGGATGGAGCTCAGTGGTAGAGCACTTGCCTAACATGTATGAGGCTCTGGGTTCCGTTCCCAGCACCATTGGAAAAAAAAACTAGAAAGCACAGTTCTGCTAGTTTTCAATAGTTCTCTTTTAAAAGAGTCAAATTCTTTAGATTCCTACTTCTGGTAAATAAGTTTTTTTAAAAAGGCAAGAAAAGCCAGGCATGGTGGCACATGTGTGTAATCCCAGCAATTCAGGAAGCTGAGGCAGGAGGTTCACAAGTTCAAAGCTAACCTCAGCAATTTAGCAAGGTGCTAAGCAACTTAGCAAGACCCTGTCTCAACATGAAAATAAAAAGTGGGCTGGGGATATAGCTCAATGGTTAAGTACCTCTGGGTTCAATCCCTGGTACCTAAATAAATAAATAAAGCAAAAAAGAAGTAAAAATGTCAATTAGTAAAAGGTCAGTAGCATTTGCTCAGGGGCCCTCATTGCCCTACTTCAATGCCCGTGGATGTTTTTTTTTTTAGTGGAGAACAGAATCTATCCAAATGAATACACATTTTGAAAGCTTCTTGGTTTGCAACCAATCTGCAAACTACTTTCATCTGAGGACCTTCCCATGGGTTTTAAGGACTCAAGACTATAAAGGATTGGAAAAGGTAATCAATGAAGATATAAAGCCAGTTAATAAACCATTTATCCATCAATGTTCCAACTCCATTACAAAAACTTAATATTCTACCAATACAACTTACATCTGATAGAAATTAAGGTACTGATTAATTTCTAAAATACTTTCGGATAAAATCTTATTTCAGTCTTCAGAGAACTAGTTGCCTCAAGTATGAGAACTTATAGCAAACAAAATAAAACTGCCTAACTGCCCCTGCTTGGTTTGATTTGCAAGTACCTTTCTATCTGTGTCAGCTTGATTCTGAATTTTAACGAAAGATACGATTGCCCCTTTTGAAATGTTGTTTGAGAGCATCAGATGATAAATTCTTAAGCCCAGCTCGCAGACGTGTTTTTGTGTCCTGGCTTACATGAATGTGCTTCACAGCATCCATCAACCATTAGAGATTAGTGAACTGTGCAAATGTTCTCAAGCTAATGATTTATTTACCCAGTGTGTCTACTATTTTCATTAGAAATTTTTAGCACATGTGCCCGCTCCAAAATAAATATCCCTCTACAAGACCTACTTTATTATTCAAGTAATTTTTTTTAAAACTCAAGAGTTTATAACTGAATTAATCTGAATGAAGCAGCAGTTTTGTCTGAAATACCAATTGCCCCTACCCCTACTTGGATAGATGCAAATATACAAAATAAAAATCAACATATTTTGAAAGTAAAAATATATTTCCTTTTCAGAGTTTTTCCTTCTATTCAATCATTGGAGCACCTGCCTTCTCCCCAAAATCCGTAAGTCCCGGACAAATGACAATCCTTATACTACAGGTGGTCTAGTTATTGCTTGACTCTGAAAAAAATTATTTCATCTTTTAAAATTATAATTGATATCCCATTTCATCTTAGGACATTCATGTGGATACTTTGTCAAGAATCTTCTTTTTCCAGGGATTTGTAACAACTAGTATTTTAACTTGTAACAAAGATAGTAGCACCAAATATTGCCACACCAAGAATGTGATAAAGTAAAAATTATAAGTAAAATGGAACTGACTATATTCCTTGATATAAAATTATATTTTTATTTTTACTATTACTATACTTAAAGGTTCATATAGTATTTTTCTATCTTAAAAAGCTAATCTAAAAATTAAGATCTCTCTTTTCCTTGAGGCTTTTCACATCAATTCACACAGGGAACAGGTCTTCAGATAAGCAGTCAGGCATTTGACTTTTTAGATAAACATAACCTTTCAACCTTGGAAAGTGTCCATTACCAACTAGGAAAAGCCATCCACTTAAGATGAGTAATAAACCAAAAAAATAAAAATTGATTCTACTGAAGGAAACTTTCAGAAACTAGGTGCTTTTATTTTAAAGAGATTTAACTAGACTGAGAATGTTCTACTTTATTCTCCTTAATACATAGTATTTCTGAAGATATCAAAGATTACTTAGTCTTACTCATTTTCCTCTTTCTAATTTGCAAAAGTATAGAAGTAAATCTGCTCTATATATCCTATGTCCTCTAAAATAGGACACATAAATGCAGTAAAACTCTCATTTTAACAATAAAGTTCATGTTAAAAGTCTGTTTAATTACCATGTTTACTCATTGACTCAGCATCAGTAGTTAACTGCAGAAAGATTAACTCGACCTTTATCAGTCTTACAGATAGTCTAAGCATCCGTAACCCAAAAATCTAACACCTAAAACTTTTTGACCACTGAAGCAACATTAGAATTTCAAAAGTCCACACCTGACCTCATGTGACAAGTCACAGTCAAAATGCAGGTACATTAAAAATATATAAAATTACCTTTAGGCAGTGTATATAGGTATATCTAAAACATAAATAAATTTTGTGTTTAGATTTGGGTCCCACTCCCAAGATATCTCATTAAATATATGCAAAGTATTCAAAATCTCAAAAAATCTAAAATCTAAAATATTTCTAGTCCCAAGCATTTTGGATAAGGGATACTCAACCTGTACTACAAAAAAAAAAAAACATACAATGTCAATGGAATACAGTAAATATTAATTAGTGTCATACTTTATCAACTGGAAAACTCTAGTAATTTCCCCTTGTAAATATGTTGGTAATTGATATTTATGATACTAAAGCACATCAGTACAGAAAACATCTTCAAAAATACCTATGAGAACACATATGTTCAAAAATCCATTACAAAAAATTGATGAAGTGACAACTTAGGTGCACTAGTCATTGATAAAAAGAGAACAATATTATTTCTCATTTGAGGTTGAGAAAAGTAGACAAGCGAGTATTTCGAAACCACCTAGCACAGTCCAGGTAACAGAGACAGCAGGTTTTTTCAACCTTCAAAGGTAGTCAGCTACCTTTGTGTTGGTAGCTCTTTGATCAATATTAGTTTGTCACATTTTTAGGTCAAGTTATAACAAAACGCAGAAGTTATCAAGTACCAACAATACCTATTAAGTGTTAATTTCCCATTGCCAATGTTTTCCACAGGATAGACTGAAGAAACCACATTTGACCTTAGCCCTTCCTGGTGCATCAATGTGCTCTTCTGTTCACCCTGTGGAACACAATGGACAGCCCACGCAGCTCCAAACAGGAGCTTAGATCCTCCTCCACCTCACAGGTACAGAAGAACCCTTCTATTTTAAAACTTCTGCATACTGGCTGAAAGGTTCCAACAACACTGCCTGATATGCTCAAAACTGAGCATTTGTTAAGAACTTTGCCCACATGAGACATCTAATTGGTTGAAGCAAGGAGACTATGCTCTTAAAGTTGTCTTTCTTAATGTGTTTTTAAACATTATTCTTTAAACCACTCTACTTATTTTCATGCACGCAAGCTTGCAAACACACACACACACACACACATCTAGAAAGCAGCTTATGAGTCAACTATAAAGTTATCCTTACCATAGTTGTAATTGTTCCGGAAATAGGTCTTCTGTGTAGCTCTAATAGGCTTACATTTGCAGCGTTCTGAAAAATACATTTTAATTATAAGCAAATATTCCATACTAGCTTTATTCACTCGTATTTTTTGGTGAAACTACATATGACTTTGGTGGTGAGAAGGCTCTTTGCAATTCTATCTGATCTCTTTCTCCTGGAACTATGTTCCTATTTCTTCTATCTACGTAGCCTCTTATTCAATGTCTGTATATTCTTAAGTTAATACTCTCTAACCAACTATCCAAATCCTGAGAAAACACTGTTTATCCCCATGCACGAGATAAGCAGGACCCCCAAATCCTGAAAAAAGCAAGTTCAATGCTTATGGAAGTAGAATGAATGCCCACTGAGAGCAATTCTCTACATATACTTAGATTGCTGGCTTATGCCTACAGAATATCACCTGATGTTCGTACATATTTTACAGATTACACAGCACTCCTCCAAATATTACGTCCCAGATCTGAAACCAACTTGGGAAGAAGGCATTGCTACAACCCAGTCAACTTATTGAAGTTCTGAATAAGTGAGCACCTTGTACAACTAGAACAGCTGTCATTAAATGCAATAGTATTTTTATGCTTTTTGGAGGAAATCACTATGCACATATTTTGAAAACAAATTCCATGTTTTAAAAATATCTGGCACCTAGTGGCTCAAACACACTTTATGTTGGACAGATGAGTGGAAGAAAAGTTCTAATTATCTCAAAATGTTTCATCTATAGGTCACTTAACATTGTGCAGAGTAGATTTTTAGACCTTTTATAGAAGAACTGAACTATTAAGATTACTTAGCTAAGAAATGTACACCATAAGCATGGTAAATTATCAGTAACATTAATGTAAAAATGGAAAATAATACACAATTACCTCAGAAAATATTTGATTGTATGTAGTCTTCTCTAAAATAGCACCACAGAGAAAGCTCCATTAAAAATTAAATAATATGAGTTTTGACACAGAAAAGAGAAAAAAGAACACATGCATCAGAGAACAGACCCTAATAAGATAGTTTTGTTTAAAACGTATTTTATTATCAGGTGTGGTGGTGCACACCTGTAATCCCAGTGACTCGGGAGCTGAGGCAGAAAAATTGCAAATTCGAGGCCAACCTCAGCAACTTAGCAAGACCCTATCTCAAAATAAAACATAAAATGATCTATGGATATAGCTCAAGGGTAAAACACACCTGGGTTCAATCCTCAGTTCCAAAAATTAACTAATTATTTAATTTAATTTAATTTAAAAATTAAAAGTGTTTATGTTAGCATGAGAACAATGAAAGGCTGACACTTTTGTTGACTGCTGGCTATTCTATTTTCTGTTCCAAACAAATTTTATGTTCTTTGAATCTGTAAATAAGTGTCAGCAGTCCCAAGAGAAAGAGCATGATTTCTGTCAGTTTCAAGTCCCAGAAATAAGCTTCTCCTCTAGGGACAGGTCACAGTAACAACTATTGTTCTTCCATGAGAGAACTGGGAAGTTCTCTGTGTTACACAGGGTACCTTCCTGCCTTGTTCTGTAGGGAATTCTCAACTTGAGATTTCTGTGTCATTAACAATCTCAGCCCAATAAACAATGGATGATATCAGTGCTTGTTCCTATTTTGAAGAAGACTACTTAAAAAATAACTTTTATTAGTAAACTGTTTGTATTCTCATTTAAAAGAAAATGAAAGGCTATTTAGCTCTTAGCTTCTTATACGGTTGATTTATTTCACATAAAATGTTATGTTGTTATACATTTTTAAAGAGATCCTTAATATATTTCTGAAGAAATAAATGCTTTTGTCTTTGATTTACAAATTATCCTCATACTGATATAAACTTTTATTTTTTTATTTAAAAATAAATATCTATAAAAAATAATACCTACAAAAGCTGGGGGTGTAGCTCAGTAACACAGCACTTTCCTAACAAGTGCAAGGCCCTGAGTAGAATTCCCAGCACACAAAAAAATAAGTAAATATAATAATAATAGTATATGGAGATAAATTATCTACACATTTGTAATGCTTCATAAATTTGCCAATACTCTAATAAAAAACATTCGGCAAAAAAATAATATAGCAACTCTCACTGAATTAAATCTAATTTGATGTCGTTACCCATACAGCTTTGCTTAAAGCATAAACAAATGTATTCCAGAAAACATCCCAGGCTGATAAAGAATTTTAATTATAATTAAAACTGATTTAGGAAGATATCAAGCAGCTATATATACAATTACATATACATAATTAAACTATTACCTAATAGCTGATGAGCTAAGCAATTATATTCTTGGGACCACAATTTGCTCATCTGCAATACACCTATTACCCCTACTGGTCTCTGAGGAAAAAGTGCTATAGTGGATATAGATATGGGGCCTTTTGTATGTCCTAATTCCTAGCTATTGTTACAAGCAAATATCTGTCTAGTCAAAAATAACTAATAAATCAATAAATTAACAGAGTAATAAGGAGAAGCAGAATTTTATATTCACAAGCTTCACATGTGAAAGAACTTCCTTTCATTATTTATGCCTACTCAACACAAAAATATTCGTGAAAAGTGTATCTTAGATCAATGGTTATAAAACATCATCCCTCTTCTAAAGTGTGCTTACAAACATTCATATGTATTCACAAAAGCCTTAGAACTAGGAAATTGCAAAGTCATGGAGAGAGACATTGCATGAATTATTTATTATATATGTTGTGCCCACCACCCTAAATCAGAGCAATGGTTTATTTTTCTTTACTACCAATAGTTGATTTCCTGATAGTTGAATATTTTATTGGGCCCTAGCATTACTCTCATCACTCTCATCTCAATTAATTGCTTGCAATCTTCCTCTCCTAGCTTCCCAATGGTTTCTAAGTTTTGATTTCTATAGTGGCAAAATGAAATCTAATATTTACTGAACTTTGCACAAAACTATTAGACATTATTTTCTTATAGTTCACTGTTGAGAAGAAAAGCTTATGGAGGAATTAGAGTCTGCCTTGGTGCTTTATCTAAGAAAAAAATATTTAAAAAGTTGAAGGAGCAGCTTTGATAAAAATAGACCAAGACAAAGATCTCCAATTTGAGTAAAGTTTTAATATCAGCAATTCATTTACCTCAAACCCTAGAAATAAATGCAATAGCCTGACAACATACCAAAATCTCTGGGAAACTATGAAGGCAGTGCTAAGAGGAAAGTTCATTGCATTAAGCGCACATATTCAAAGATGTAAAAGTCGACAAATCAGTGACTTGACACAACAACTCAAAGCCCTAGAAAAGAAGAACAAAGCAACACCAAAAGAAGTAGAATACAGGAAATAATTAGAATCAGAGCTGAAATCAACGAAATTGAAACACAAGAAACAATTCAAAAAATTGATAAAACAAAAAGCTGGTTCTTCAAAAAAATAAACAAAATTGACAAACCCTTAGCCACCCTAACAAAAAGAAGGAGAGAGAAAACCCAAATTACC
>PVHX01024639.1:0-23669 GCA_004024805.1 Geosciurus inauris | reverse complement strand
AACCAAAATCACAAGTGCCCTATCATGGGGCACCAGCTTCAGGGTTTTTTTGTTTTTTGTTTTTTTTTTGGTACTGGAGATTGAACTCAGGGGCACTCAACCACTGAGCCACACCCCCAGTCCTATTTTGTGTTTTATGTAGAGACAGGGTCTCACCGAGTTGCTTAGTGCCTCACCATTGCTGAGGCTGGCTTTGAACTTGCGATTCTCCTGTCTCAGCCTCCCTAAGTGCTGGCATTACAGGCTTGCGCCACCATGCCTGGCTATTCATGTATTAATTCTAAAAGTTTTGTGGTGGAATTTTTTTGGATCCTCTAAGAATCATGCCAGCAAATAATGATAGTTTAAATTCTTCTTTTCCTATTTGTATCCCTTTAATTTCTTCTGTCTAACTGCTCTGGCTAGAAGTAAA
The DNA here is from genome assembly GCA_004024805.1 of Geosciurus inauris. Lineage (NCBI taxonomy): Eukaryota > Metazoa > Chordata > Mammalia > Rodentia > Sciuridae > Geosciurus > Geosciurus inauris. The sequence goes on along the minus strand of PVHX01024639.1, from coordinate 23,257 downwards.
AGACTGGGGCTGGAGATGTAGCTCAGTGGTAGAGGGCTTACCTAACATGTTCAAAGCCCTGGGTTTGATCCCCAGAACTACAAAAAAAGAACTGACTGTATACTGTTAGCAAGGAACTTCAACAATGCTGGTGGAAATTTAAAGTGGCACAACCATTTTGGAAAACAGCTTGGCAGTTTCTTAAAATTTAAAGATTGCTGGGTGCAGTGGCATGTGCCTGTAATCCCAGCACTTGGGAGGATCACAAGCAGGAGGATCACAAATTTAAGGCAAGGCTCAGCAACTTAGCAAGATCCTCAGCAACTCTGCAAGATCCTATCTGAACTGTCTGGAAAAAAAAAAATAGAAGGATTGGGGATGTAGTTTAGTTGTAAAGCTCCTCTATGTTCAATCCCCAGTACCATACAAAAAAAAACAAAAAAGAAAAAAAAAAAAAGGTAGATAAAGGAACAGTATAGAGTTTAGAACCCAGCACTAAAAAGAAAAAAAAACAATTAGATGTCAGCCATACACTTATGTGAATCAGTCATTCTACTTGTAGGTATTTACTCCAATGGAGAAGGAAATATATATCCATACAAAGACTTGTACACGAAATGTTCACAGCAACTCTCTCACAACAGATAAAAATTAAAAGCAAGTCAAATTGTGATATACTTATACAGTGGAAAAAAATAAAGGGAAACAATAAAGAGGAGGAAACTGCTGAATATATGCATGAACATGATGAATCTCAAATTCATTATGTTGAGTGAAAAACAAGAGTACATACTTTATGATTGTTTATATAGAACTATAAAAATGTAAATTAGTTTACAGTGATAAAGCAGGTAAGAGGCACTTCAGCAAGAAAAGTGGAGAGGGGCAAGAGGAAGGAAAGGATCACAGGAGGAAACCTTTGGGGGTGATGACTATGTTGACTATTTTAATTGTGATGGTTTCACAGGTATAAACTTATACCAAAACTTATCAAATTGTACACTTTATGTGCAATTTGTTGTAAGTCAATCATACTTTTTTCAATTATATTTTAATAAAGCTTTAAAAAATAGTTTAATTTTGATACCTTGAGAGAAATTCAGTTCCTCAAGATCTCCACCTGTCACTGTCAATATGGTTAAACCTTTCCGTAGTTTATTATTATTATTTTTTTTGGTGCTGAGGATTAAACCCAGGGCTTTGTGTATGCTAGGCAAGTGCTCTACCACTGAACCATAACCCCAGCCCCTGTAGTTAATTTTTTTTAACTAAGTTGCTAAGGCTGGCTTTGAACTTGCAATCCTCCTACCTCAGCCTCCCAAACCACTGGGATTACAGGTGTGCGCCACCGCACTCAGCTCCTGTTAATTCTTAATTTTACTTTTCTGAATATTATTAAAATAAATTCCACAATACACATGGTGAACTGGGTATGTTCTAAAAGTTGCTCTCTTACATAGAAAGTAGCATAAGCCATACAATGTTGCAGTAGTTTTATTTTCACATGTAGAGTTTCATCTTACCCATCAATTTGTTGACATTTTGTTTCTGAAGGTGGCCAATGAAATGCCATTTGATCTCAGGACATGAAGACAGAATCTGAAGTGAAAAAGATAACCACGTTTGACTCATATTTTATGGAGGCCTCTCTAGTTCAAATAATCTGCACAGTCCTAGTGACCTTTCAATCTGCTCTGTCCCTTAAATGCAATTAAACTGCTATTGCCATCTCTTAATGAGGCAAAAGGAAACTTAAGGCTTCTACTGTTTCCCTTCCTTGTTGCCATGTACTCCCTCCATCTTTTAGACATCACCCTTTAAGGATGAACTGATTTAAGCTTTCAAATCTCAAAAGGAAAGAGGATTATAGCAAGCTCTTAAAAATCATCATTTCTTGCCAGGCAAGGTGGTGCACACCTGCAATTCCAGAAAATCAGGAGGATGAGGCAGGAAGATTGTAAGCTGGAGTCCAGCCTCAGCAATATCATGAGACTGTCTGAAAATAAAAACTAAAAAGGGTTAAGGATGTAGTTCAGTATAAAATGCAACGAAGTGTCCCTGGTTTCAATCCCTAGTACCAAAAACAAAACAACAACAAAAACACCATTTCAATAAATGGCCACAAAAGAGAAAACAACAGTGTGAATAAAGACAGAGTATTTGGGACAGAAGATAAAAAAATGAACTAAAATTTTTTACTCCAACCCAATGTCCTGCTCTACAACTCAACCACCAACATGGGGTCTAATTTTCAACTATAAAGTCAATATTCAGATACAAACTGGAGACTTCTGATATTCACTTACTTTAGGATTTGATGCTTTTTCTAGCAGTTCCTGAACCTAAAGGGTAAAAACAGAACGTCAGAACCTGGCAATCATGACTCTGCCAAAGGCTGTCTGGGAAAGGGTTCTTACATAGTTCTCTCCAAAAGTGCGCTGGCCGTGACCATAGGCCTCAATCACCATATCTGCTGGTTTGGTTTTGCTGACGGCTACTAGACGGGGCTGGATGGCTGGGAGATCCTGCCAAGAGATAAAGCATCACATGAGTGAACATTTGGGAAAAGTATCCCAGTAAATCCTGTAGGATACATTCTGTAGAACAATCGGCATAGATATCAACTTGGCAAGATACATTTTTCTGATATTTCAGAGAGATCAATATCAAAGAATGGTCAATGAATATATTTTATTTTGAGACAGGGTTTCATTAAACTGCCCAGGTTGACCTTGAATTTGCAATTCTCCTGCCTCAGCCTTCCAAGTAGCTGGGATTACACGTATACACCACAGTATCTGGTTCATGAATATCTTTTATATGCCTGATTTCTCAACCTAGTGTTAGCTACCTTAATAACTAGCAAAAGACATTTCTCTCAGGGGAGTTGAGCAAGTTAAAGCAATATTGCCTTAAAGTGTGGTCTTTGATCAACTGCATTAGCATCACCAGGATCCCACTGAGAACTACTGAATGTGAATCTCTGGGGCTGGGTTCTGAGAATTTCCATTTGGTTTTATTTTATGGTGTCAGGGATCAAACCCAGGGTGTTGTCCATGTCAGACAAGTACTCTGTCACTGAACTACACCCTTGGCCTGGCCCTCAGAATTTTTTTTTTTTTTTTGGTACCAGGGATTGAACCCAAGGGTACTTAACCACCAAGCCACATCCCCAGCCCTTTTTAGTTTGAGACAGAATCTTGCTAAGTTGCTTAAAGCCTTGCCAAGTTGCTGAGGCTGGCTTTGAACCTGCAATATTCTTGCCTCAGCCACCTGAGTTGCTAGGATTACAGGTGTGCTCCACCATGCCTGGAAAGAATCTCCTTTTAAACAAACTCTCCAATGACTCTAATGTACACCAAAGTTGGAGATTTAAGAATCACTTCATGGGGTTGGGAATGTAGTCAGTGGTAGAGCACTTGCCTGGCACTGGCTTTCCAGCACTACAAAAAAGAAAGAAACAACAACAACAACAACAAAAGAATTAAAAAATCACTTCATTAAAGGGAGACTTGGTCCTCGTCCCTGGTCATGTTCCAATAATGGGGACAAGGTTTTGAGCAAAATAATCAAATTTTCCTAATTTGATAGCAAATGAGAAAAAGCAGTATGCTAAACTCATAAAGGCTGTATGTGATTCTAATTGCCGGGGAAACAGAGGGCTTTTAAAAGGGGAATACAAGGACTGGGATGCAAGTATTATTATCAGTAAATATAATTAATGTCCAACTTGTGTCCTCGAGAGCCACTGCTCAGGTTTCCAGGTCTGGAATTTCTTCATTCCTGCGGGAATGACAGCTTAACCTTAACAGGAAAGATGTTAGTCTTGTTTCCCCCATAATTAGAGAGGGATATAGTTTTGAAAACTCACTCTAGCCCTGGTATAATTATTATTTTTTTCTTCAAAGAACAATAATATTTATTGGGGAACAGCAGAGCCCTGCCAAGGGTAATATGTGTGTCTAGTAAACTATGGGTGTATTAAAGGAGGTCAAGGCAAAGGAAAGTGTTTCTTATGGGTGGGGGGTACTGGAGATTTAACTCAGGGGTGTTTTACCACTAAGCTACAGCCCAAGCCCATTTTTTTTTTTTTAAATTTTTTTAGTTGTAGATGGACACAATATCTTTTTTTTTTTTTGGTACTAGGGATTGAACTCAGGGGCACTCGACCACTGAGCCACATCCCCAGCCCTATTTTGTGTTTTATGTAGAGACAGGGTCTCACTGAGTTGCTTAGCACCTCGCCATTGCTGAGGCTGGCTTTGAACTCGCGATTCTCCTGTCTCAGCCTCCCTAAGTGCTGGGATTACAAGCGTGAGCCACCACGCCGGCTCACAATATCTTTATTTATTTATTTTTATGTGGTGCTGAGGATTGAACCCAGTGCCTCACGCGTGCAAGGCAAGCGCTTTACCACTGAGCCACAATCCCAGCCCCCCAAGCCCATTTTTATTTTTTGAGACAGGGTCTCACTAAGTTGTTGAGGCTGGTCTTGAACTTGTGATCCTCCTGTCTCAGCCTCCCAAGTCTCTGGGACTACAGGCGTGCACCACTGCATCTGGCTAACGGGAAGTTTTAAAAGACAAAAATGAAGATTACATCAGATATTTTGAAATAATAATCTTTGGTCACAATGATTAATAACAAAATGGTGTCATTGTGAGGTTGAACAGATAGTTTTTGGGCAGATATCTTTATAGAAGTACTCCCCCCCTAGTACTGGAGATTGAACCCAGGGATGTTCTACCACTGAGCTATATATCCTTTTTGTTTTTATTTTGAGACAGGGTCTCACTAAGTTGCCAGGGATGGCCTTCAACTTGTGATCCTTTTACCTTAGCCTATCAAGTGGCTGGGAGGATGGGTATGTACCACTGCACTTGACTAGGAGTACTTTTTGTATAAGGTTGTGGTGGTCTTTGTAAACTTGTGGTTCTAACAATCTTTCATGGTAGCTGAAATCAGATGAGTATGCATAAGAACACTTCTAAGGTTCCAGATTAACTTCTAGTTTTTTGGTATTTTTTAAAAATGTCTTTATTAGTGCATTTTAGTTATACATGCTAGTGGGACTGATTTTGACATAATCATACATACATGGAATATAATTTATTCTATTTCAGTCCCTAATGATTCCTCTTTCCTTCATCTTCTCCTTCCTCTCCTCTACTGGCCTTTCTTCTTCCTTCTATTTATTTGCTTAGGTACTGGGGATTGAACCCAGAGGTGTTTTACCATTGAGCCATATCCCCGGTCCTTTTTAAAAAAAATTTATTTGGAGACAAGGTCTTTCTAAGTTGCTTAGGGCCTTATTAAGTTGCTAAGGCTGACTTTGAACTTGTGATCCTCCTGTCTCAGCCTCCCAAGTTGCTGGGATTACAGGTATGTGCCATTGTGCCCGGCCTATTTATTTTTTTGAAAAGAAAAGGGTGATTTATTGGCTGCAAGCTGCAGTGCTGTGAGAGTGAAACTGGCTCCAATATGCCCGGACTCAGTCTCCCTGATGCTCATTGGGATGCCTATTTGTTAATTGGTGCTTCCTAGATAGACATAAAGGTAGAATTCACTGTAGTATATTCAGATGTTTACACATCATACTTTTGTCAATTGCATTCTTCAATTTTTCCCTTTTCCTGTCCCTCATTCCTTCCTCTCAATACCTTTCCTTTACTCTAGTGTTCACTGTTTTTGTGGGACTTGCCTGCCTCCCTTTCCCTTATTTTGCTCTAGCTTCTGCATATGAGAGAAAATACTTGATCCTTGACTTTCTGAGTCTGGCTTATTTCACTTAGCATGATGTTCTCCAGTTCTATCCATTTATCAGCAGATGCCATAATTTCATTCTTTTTTACAGCTGGGTAAAACTCTATTGTGTATACATGCTACATTTTCTTTATCCATTCATCTCTTGATGGATGTCTGGGCTGATTCTATAACTTGACTACTGTGAATTACATTGCTATAACATTTATGTGCCCATGTGACTATAGTATGCTGATTTTAGTTCTTTGGGAAAAATAACAAAGAGTTGGATAGCTAGGTCATATGGTGGTTCTATTCCTAGTTTTCTGAGGAATCTCCATGCTGCTTTCCAAAGTGGTTGTTATTAATTTGCAGTTCCATCAACAATGTAGGAGTATACCTTTTCCCCCCACATTCTCCACCTGTCTAATTATTAACATGGCCCTATTCACTCTGAAAGTGGATTAGGTCTATGTCCAAACCACTCTGAACATGCCAATATCCTCTGAAAGTATTAGCCTGATTGGATGATATGTAATTTATTGTTCAATCTAAGACTCTGCCACCCAGTGGCAGAACTGAAATTGGAACACAAACAATTCTGGACTCTGGAGTAGACCTATCTGACCTCTTCCTACACCAATTACATAAAGAGCATTACTTCCCTGTATATTCTGCTGTAACAAACCCACACAGGCAAAATCAGAGAAGAGCTGATTAATCCCTACAGGTCAGTCTTCATGTCTCTCACTCATCCTGGGATTTTCACAGAATCACAGTATTGTCAAAAGACATGTAGGAGTCTGAACAACGATTATAAAAAGTCTCATTTTTCTTCCTTCTTAGGAAGACCACCAGCTTTATAAGAGACCATGTCAAAATCCTAGGATTATGCTGATGAATGAATGGTTTTCAGAGAGAAAAGTGGAACAGGCAACCCATCTACCTGACAGAGACGCTGGGATAGCCTCCCAGAGCAATGTTTATTAGGGGAAAACCTAGATTTTTTTCCTTTAAGAATCACTGAGAACCATAGAACATTAATGCCAGGAGGAAGCTTAGAGCTCTCAGAGTTCATCCTATTCCTTGTACAGAAAAGGAAAGGGAGGGCCAGGGTAATTAAATGATTTGTTCGTGGTAGCATCTAATTAGTGGTTAAGGAAAGACCGGAACACGGGTCTTCTGTCTTCTTGCCAGCTTTTTGAGTTCTGAAACCATAAACACTTCATCAGAGATGCCTTTATCCTTTATGTTCAGGTCTGTCTCATTTACATTATTCAGCTTACCTTGCACAGAGATGAGCAGATACTGATTCTTGAAAGTCCAAGAGACAACAAAATATATACAGTAGAAAAACAAAAAACAAAACCCAACAACACAACTCCTTTTAAAGTGTTTGGGACAGCTTCCTCCTGCTCCAGACACGCAAACGCAGCCCTGGTGCCTGCAAACTCGGGCCAATCTACCTCCACTTTGGTTGGCCAGGGGAGGAAACGACATTTACCGAGCACCTACTAACTGTCAGACGCTGCCACACACGTGATCTCGGGGCTATGTGGCTCCTTTGCACGCTGTGGCATCATACACTTCTTATGCAGCCTGCGTGTGGGCATGGGCCTGCCTCGCGAGTCCTCCAAGACCCCTATATAAAGCAGTGGAAAATGGCCACGACACTTGGAGACCAGTCATTTTTTCGATGTGGCGGGTAACTTTTGCACCGACAAAGCCAACCTCTAGGGAACCTAACAGACACAACGCGAGGTCACTGAGGTGATCGTTCGCTAGCGGTTCCCGGGTTCCGCAGTCCTCGCTGATGCCTCATCTGCGGGTCCCGCCCCTCGGGGAGACCCTTCTGCGTCACCATGACGACCTAGTCCCACGCAGGTGTCCCCCTCCTCAGAGGCCGCCCATCGTGCCCCCGCATCCCCGTTCCTCACCCTCGGCCGCCTCGCCACAGCCTGCTGCACGCGCTCGTTCACTGCCCGCAGTGCGAACCCGACTCCTAGTTCTGCGGACATGCTGCCAGCTCTCAACATTCCCCGGGGACCGATGCCGAGCCCCCGACCCTTGGAACCCAGGGGCTGAGACCACCTTCCGGTCCCGCCCACCTCCCGCCCTGAGACCCAATCAGCGCTCTCCACCAAGTCGTCTTACTCGATCCATACGCGGCAGCGCGGGGCGGGAACTAGGCGGACGGCCTGCCCGCGGCGGCGGCCATCTTGGGGAGGTCGCTCGCGGGCCTGGCGGGAGGAAACCTGAAGTGGACTTGGGTGCCCTGGCCGCGGGGTGCCGAGGCCTCCGGCGCGAGTCATAGGGCCACCCGGGCTGCAGTCTTTTTTCCTTCCTGCCGCTTCCTACCCACTAGGGACTTCTTTGAGGCAAAACTCTCAGCCTGTTTTCAGGGTCCTCTCCCCTTAAAATTCATTGCCAGGTTTGCCCGTTTCTATAAACTAAAACTGTAGGCGAAGTGACCAGGATTAGAAACTGCGAGAGCAATTTTTGAGGAATCCTTAATAGATATACTTCTTTTGTTTTTTTTTTTTTGGTACCAGGGATTGAACTCAGGGGTGCTTGACCACTGAGCCACACAGATCCCCAGCCCTGTTTTGTGTTTATGTAGAGACAGGGTCTCACTGAGTTGCTTAGCGCCTTGCCATTGCTGAGGCTGGCTTTGAACTGGCAATTCTCCTGTCTCAGCCTCCCAAAGTGCAGGGATTACAGGCATGCGCCACCGAACCCGGCTTGGAATCCTTAATAGATATAAAAGAACACTCTAAAGACAGGGCATGATTCAAATGTATGGGTCTCTTTGTCATCCTGTAAACCAGTGCTTGCTTGTAGAAATATGTGGTTCACATAGAAATTAAAATTTTCTCATGGGTTCATAAAAAATAAACCAATTAAATTACGAATTTATTTAACCCAATATATCCAAAGTAAGATTTCAACATGCAGTCAATGGAAAACCAGATAAGCAGGCTGCAGTGACATAGACCCATAATCCCAGCGACACCAGAGACTAAGAGAGGAGGATCCCAAGTTCAAGGCCAGCCTCTATAATTTAGTGAGACCTTGTCTTAAAGATTTATAAGGGTTGGGGATGTAGCTCAGTGATAGAGTGCCCCTAGATTCAATCCCCAGTACTGTAAAAAACAAAAACAAAGGAGCTGCTTTAACTCTTTAAAAAAAAAAAGAATGTAGTTAGTATTTGAAATCCAATGTATAGTTTTGACTTACAGCCTGCTTCAGTTGGGCTATCCATAACTCAAGTGGTCAGGGGCCACCTAGGCTAGTGGTACTTGGCACACTTGTTAAAGGAGAGCACAGGCAGGTTTAGGCCAACAAGAATGAGATCAGGCAGCTGGGTGCGGTGACGCATGCCTGTAATCCTAGCACTTTGGGGAGGCTGAGACAGGAGGATTGCGAGTTCAAAGCTAGCCTGAGCAATGACGAGTCGCTAAGCAACACAGTGAGACCCTGTCTCTAAATAAAACACAATATAGGGCTGGGGATGTGGCTAAGTGGTCAAGTGCCCCTGAGTTCAATCCTCAGTACAAACAAAGAGAATGAGCTCAGCACATAGTCCAGTTTTGAGTTTCCTGTTTGTTCAGTTCTTGGCAAATAGGGTCCTAAATTTGATGAGCTAAACACCATACAGTCAGATGGTGAAATAGTAGGTGCTATGGCAAGTAGAAAGAGATTGATTTTATGGAAAGGATGTTTGGCTGCAATTACTGTTGAAAGTCTCCATAAAGTGATACTATTATGTTGGAGAAAGGGCTAAAGTTTATTCTTTAGCTCCTTAGGTTGTTTTCTTGTCTTGTGACTGGGCTCACTCAGAGCCTTCTGGAAAGAAGAGGCAATATTCTCACTCTTCTCAGACCTTTTCCCACCAGACTCCAGGAAGGGAGATGGAATTTTACATGTTCTGCTCTAGGAAAACGACTTTGGACAGAACCTTACATCCTTGCAATGAGACTTCTTTTGGAGAAATCTCTGGTCATTTTTCATGATACACATGACCGGATTATCTATAAACTAGAATTGCCAAAGACATTAGGAGTAATTGTATTCAAGTAAAATATCTCTAGAGTTGATACTTGTCACATGATACATTTTTACTCCAAAGTGGTAAACATTAAAAAGTGACCAGAATAGCCCTTTATGGAGTAAGCCTAATACATGTTTGTTGTAGAGGAACAAAATTGGATACAACTAGCCAGTGGGAAATAATGAGAGGAACAAAGGGGATAGTGGTAAAGGGATGTATAGAGGAAGGAAAGGATGAGCATTAAATACTTTTAAAGAAGTATGCTGGGTGCAGTGGCATATACCAGTAATCCCTGCCTTGGGAAGCTGAGGCGGGGGGGGGGGGGATCACAAGTTTGAGACAAGCCTCCCCAATTTAATGAGGCCCTAAGCACCTGAGTTCAATCCCCAGCACTGAAAAACCGAACAGAAAAAAACCATAAATACTTCATAGATCTAGGGAATGTCTAATGGTGCTAGCAATCCAGGTGATGTCACTATGATGATAAGTAGTCCTTTCTGTCTCTCCTTCTTTCCTTCCTTCCAGAAGTGGGGATCAAAACCAGGGAGTTTTACCAGTGTACGCCACCATGCCTGGTTCCCAGCCCTTTCTTTTAAAAGTTTTATTTTGAGACAGAATCTTGCTATATTGCCCAAGTTGGCCTTGAACTCGAACTCCTCTTGCCTTATCCTTCGGAGTAGCTGGAATTACAGGTATGTGCCATCATGCCTGGCTTCAGAGCAACAGATTTTATAAATAATCTAAAACTTAGTATATTTATACATCATAAATGCCAACAAGTTTTAAAAACATTCACCTCTATAGTCCTAGATCCTGTTTATGAGAGAAACATATGAATTTTAAAATTACTTCCTGAGCCTACAGTAGTTCTTTTGGGGTGTATATTAAAAAATGATAATAGAAGCTGGGCACGGTGGCACATGCCTGTAATCCCAGCACTTTGGGAGACTAAGACAGGAGAATCACAAATTCAAAGCCAGTCTCAGCAACGGTGAGGCACTAAGCAACTCAGTGAGACCCTGTCTCTAAATAGAAACACAAAATAGGGCTGGGGATGTGGCTCAGTGGTCGAGTACACCTGAGTTCAATCCCCAGTACCAAAAAAAAAAAAAGGTAATAGAAAATTACTGTTGCTTAGTTATTTGACTTTGAAGTGCATCATAATGTCCATGTCCCAGTTTAAATGAATTCAGGCAGAGTAGCCTATGACAGCAATTCCTGCACAAACATGTTCTCCTATTTGGCTTTTGAAATGTCAATAAAGATTGCAGAACCCTAGACCTGGGGAAGACCTTCAGAAATCATCTGATCTTTCACATAAAAACAATGACATTTAAACCATCCCAAAGAGCATAAATCTCCCCAATTTCTGAAGATTTACCAGAGAAGAAAATGTTATCCATGGTAATCCCTGGACTTAATTATTTTCTATTTGCAGGTAACTACTTATTCCCTTTTCAAACTTTAGCTAGATGTATGTAAATTCTTTTAAAATACTCTGCTAGGCACAGAGGCATACATCTGTGATCCCAGCTACTTGGGAGGCTAAGCTACTTGAGGCAGATGGCAAATTCAAGGCCATCCTGGACAATTTAGTGAGACATTGCCTCCAAATACACAATAAAAAGAGCTGGGGATGTAACTCAGTAGTAGAGGGCCTGAGTTCAATCCCCAGTATCCCCTATCCCCTCTCCCACCAAACAACAAAGCCCAGTGAAATTGTTAAATTTCTCTTTTGCCTTTTTTGGGGTCAACTGGTGAGTTTACTTTTTGGAGAGTTCCCCTCACCTCTGACCCCAGTGCTAGGGGTTGAACCTAAGGCCTCATGAATGCTGGCCAAACACTCTATAGCTGAACCACATCCCCAGCCCTTGAGCTTTACTTCCCACCTCCACTTTAACACTTCATTTTAGACTCTTCAGGTTTCTATTCATTCATTCAGTACTGGGGACTGAACACCCAAGGCCCTTGTACATGGCAGGCAAATGCTGCGCCTGAGCTACATCCCCAGACCTGTTTGTTTTAATTGGAGCTCAGAACCAGACAATTCTTCTCACCAGGATCAAACCAGCTTATTTTCTGCATACTCCATTTTCAGAGGTACGTATTCTCAATACTGTTTGCTGCATGGTCATGTGCCCTTCTTCCTCTACATGCTATCCTGCTTGTAATCTTATTTTTTAAAAAACATTTGTTTGACTTTCTACTTGGTGGCACCCACTTAATAGTTATGTGCTTTCTAGTTTATTTTCCCAGAGGATTAAAATTAAGTTCTTTTTGAACACTTACACATGCTAGGAACAATGCTAAAATCCTCCATATGGATTATTTCTTATAGTTTACTTGATCCTTTTTATAGACGAAGACAGGGGCTTAGAGAGTTTAAGAAACTATTAAGACCACACACCCAGGAAGTGGTAGGGCAGGGATATGAACCTTAGCAGTCTAACTCCAGGAATGGTATTCTTATCTTACCTATTCAATTCCAAATTCATATTATTTGTGTATTGGGCTTCTGAACCAATAGAGAAGGTCTGGAAGCACCAGAAAAGCCTGGACTAGGGTTGTCAGATTTAACAAGTAAAAATATAGGACACCCAGTTAAATGGGAATTTCAGATAAATAACATACTTCTCTATAATACCTGCCAAGAATTATGCCACGTTCACAAATTAAGTTGTTTGCTTCTGTGTTGATAATGGGATTCATTTTCATCTGAATATATTTTAAGGGACAACTTAACTCACTAGCCAGGGATGTTTTATTTCTTTATATCACTTAATATTAGCTATTGCTAAATTTCACTTTAATAAAAAAGTAAACACAAAGACTCACTTTATTTAGACAGACTGAAAATAAAAATAAGACATAAATTCACGAGGCCTTTTGTGTTGTCCAAAACAATTCCTCTAGCTATCAACCCAAGGCAATTAATCCAGCAGTATCATTTATAGAATGATTAATATAACAAGAATTATTTCTCAGTAAAAAGGAGATCATTAAACCCTTGGGCCTCTTTGAAAAATTACTTTGATTATTCATCCACCAGCCTGCACAAAAGTAGAGATAAAAAAGGAATGAAAATACAAACACAAATGATTGGCTATTACCTCTTTTATAAGGAAACAATAAAAAGTGGCTAGAACCATATTGAACAGAACCAAGAAGTAGTGGTTATGTTTATAGACACGAAGTTACCATTCACTAAGATAGTTTATCCTCAAACTTGACAAAGTCAGTGAATATGACCATCTGACTTTCATATTCTCTTTAAATGGTAAAGTTATCAGTATTAAAGGAAACACAGACCCATAGAAACTGCCAAAGATCATTTATAAAACATCTCCTTTTGGGGGATCAGTACATTGCTAAGCTTCAGTGATTCCCTTTCTCAACTTAAAATGAACACAGATCCCTCCAAATTTATTTTAGTTATATAAAAATTAACAAACTTTGGCTTCCTTACAAACATTCTGTCCTTATATTTAAAAAAGTGATTAAAAGCAGTACTGAATATGAATTACTTCTGTAAAGTTTTAATGAGTGAGAAACATTCCACCAAGGTGCTATTCCTTGGAAAATCCTACAAAAACTCAATTTTATAAACAGTTAATTATTTTGATAGAAGTTCCACTTATAAATAGCAGCCATTACTTCACTGCCTACAACACAGCAGGCTATCACATTTTATGTTTAGAATTCTAATGTTTGAAGATCAGATTTTCTAGTAAGTGTTAAAACAAGAAAGATGGGTTGGTTATCCCAGGCTAAAGGAGACAGCTGACTTCCATGATTTTACTGCTCAGATACCCACAACCAGTGGATTCATGCTAATAAGCATGACAGCATTTATATTTTTTGTTTAAAGAGGAAGCAACATTAACTTGGTGGAATGCAGTTGCAGCAGGACTGAGGCTCTTTTGTAGTCAAGGGACAAACTATCACAGATGTTAGTAGAAGAGAGACTTTCGAGTTAAAACAAACCTGAGGAAAGTGTGCTATTCAGAGGCTGAGAAAACCCTGCTCCTGAATCTACTGTGGTGAAATGGTGTTTTCTGAGGCCTACGTGGAAGAATTCAGAGTAGAACAGACATATATGTAAACAGGGGATGCTGCCTGTGTCATGTTGCTCCTAATAAGTGACCAACAACATTGAAATGGGAGGAGGATGAATATATTTTAATAACGGGGGAGATAGACCTTCTGCAAGTAAGAAGTCTTGAGCACATTAAAATCCATCCCAACAAAATGGGAAACATTTTGCGGCCTGAACAAAGCACAGTGAAGACTGTGGTCTGAGAATTCTCAGGGCCAGGAATGAGAACAGAAGGGCAACATTTGAAGTAAGGGGAGGTAATATTTTGCATCTTTCTTTCTAGGCAGGCTGAACATTTCCTGAGAAGCCTGGTGCTACTTAGGAGCAAGCTAGCCCGAGTTCTAGGATCATTTGGTAAAACAGAAGCCATGGGACCAAAAATGAGGTGGGGATCGGTGCCAGAAAGAATCATTGATAGTATTCAAGGAGGGAAAAGGGGTCTAGTAGGGATTTTTTTTTTTCTGCTTTTTCTTTTGGGTGGGGGCAGCTAATAACAAAACCAAATCCTAAGCCAGAGCTAATCATGGCCACTCAGCATACCAATACGCTTGCAAATTAATTCCAGATAGCTGCTCTTCACTTAACAATTCTGTACACAACTTGTGGGCTATACAAGTTGGATTCCCTACTGGTGACCTCAGTTTCAGGATATAAGAAAAACCCTTCTTTCATGTTCGCTCTCCCCCATCCTGAATCTTCCAGGGTGACTCATAATTCTCCCAACTAGGAATGAAAAAGAAAACATTTTGGACAGATTTTGATGTAGCCCAGGGACTCAGCACAGGAACACAGGTATGAACTTTGACATATATCCACACAGCTGTCTCTGGAGAGTTAACATTCAGTCCAACCTCTGTGTGGCTGCCTAGGAGCCCTGGATTTAAAAACATTCGCTACTTAGAGAATAGACTCCCTTTATCACCATGTCAGATAAATGCCCAATAGGAGCCATAGACATTAGAACTTCAGAAATTTCTTGGCTGACCCTTCTTCCTCCTCCATACATGGTGTCAGAGCTCTTCAATGTAGAATCGCCACAACAATAAAGACACTTGATTTCAAGGTACATACATAATCTGCCAAGCAGGTACTACAGTGGCTAATAGTATAATGATCCCACTTTAGCAACAAGTAAGACAGTTGAGTTGTTTGTTCCTGTCTTCTTGATGCTGAGTGGAGCCAACAGAGAGAGTATTTGAGAAGAAAAAAAAAACAAATCACAGATTAAATGAAAAGTTTCTAAAAGAATGTGTGGTGGTAACCAAGCCCTGACTCTGGAAATGTAGTCAGAAACCACCACTCTGAGCCCTTGGGCAAGGAGCATAGTGTATAGAAAATTTTGCAAAACCTAGCACCAGTTCTTCCTTCAGAGGGCTCAAAAAAGCTTGCTTCTAAAATAACCCATACATGCACTGACAAAAATGCCAAGGAAGCCAAACATTCTCTGCAGCTGTTTTTTCCACTGGCAAAGGTACAAGTGCATGTTTGTTCAGTTGTAAGCCTCCCCAACAGACATCTCCCGCCTTGGAGATGGGAGTGCGAATGGTGGACTGCATTTTCCCAAATAAGGGAAATCAAATCACCTGGAGGCAAGAGCCTATACTTCTCCCACCCCTTAGTGACAGCATCCCTAATTAAGTCAGCTTCAAAGGGACTAAATTGGTGCCTGCAGGTCAGAGGTCAAACCCATGGTTTATAAATCTTATCAGAAGTCGTATACAACCTACTTACCTGAATAAAACCCTAAATCATCAATCCCCACCCTCCCTTCCCAGGAAGGGGAGCAGATTTAAGTCCTTTTCTTCTTTTTCACCATAGTAACTTGAAGAGTCAAAGAAGGTAGTGTGGGAGGAAGGAGCATTCTGTTTCTTTTTAAAAAATAAAGATCTCTGTGTCATCTGAGGTTATATAAAATTTGTTTTTTCAATTCTCTGGTGGTGTTGCCTCCAGAGGCTCATCTTCTAAGCCAAAGCTCAGCTTGTCACCTAGCCCATCAAACTGCTTGCTGAGGCTGCCTGCAGAGTCCATGAACATGTTAGGGATGTCTTTGCCAAAGTAAATCTTGCTGTTGGAAGCGATGGCCTTATACTTCATCAGCTGTAGATATTCTGGTGTTAGCTTCAGCTGTGACAAAAAGTAAAGACTTAGGTGGAACTATACTGGAGAAAAGTTTTGGTGGCATCCCTTCAATTTTCATATGCAAAGAGTCTGTCAAAGACATATGCCCCTTTCTACTTTCCATGGACTCTCTGTTTATATTAGTATCAGGGGAGCCATTTCTGTTAAAAGGAAGTAATCTAAGCTCTTCAAGAGTGGCAAGAGTTGTATAAGTTTCCATGTTTAACACAAAAAATTAAATTTCCATTAAGAACTCAAAGGAAAATACCTGACCCACACAAAATTGGAGTCCCTCAGTTCTGGCCCAAGGGGCTGTGGGTAGTGATGGTCATTTAATACTAGGTACTCTCAAGCAATATAAACCCAAACCCAAACCCAAAGACACATCTTCGTCAGGCTGTGCTAGGCCTTTACCTTATTTGCTTCAGCTGTTTTCAAAGCAGTGTAGCACTCAGCATCAGCCTTTGCCTTCTCTCGCGCCAGAAACGCAGCATCTGAGGGGAAGGAATGCAGGGAATTGGATGAAGTGCAAAAACTGGGCTTTGCAGGACGTATAGTCTATCAGAAGAGTATGTTCTGGGGGCTGGGGATATAGCTCAATGACAAAGCACCTGCCTAACATGTGCAAGGCCCTGGGTTTGATCCCTAGCACTGGGAAGTTGGGGCGACTGTTGTGGTCCCTGCCCTTAGAACTCTTCCTCTGTGCCTGTGTGACCTTGGGGAGATGATTTTTGTTTTCTTTTCCCCCTTCCCTTTTCTTTCTCTCTGTGCTTTGGATTCTTTTGGCATTTTTTTCTCCATTGTACTAGTTGGTGTAGGAATTAACCAAAGATGAAAAAGTGCTTTGAAAGCATCTACTTAGGATGGGGACTAGTTATGAGCAAGTTTGTTGCTATGGGCAAAATCATATATGTTGACAGCATAATCTAAAAAAGCATGGCTACCCAGAGACATTTCCTGTTTTCACATGCTTCATTCTTTTGTAGCTCCACATCTGTGGAGCAAAGCAGTGGGTCCCTGCCTCAGGCTCCAGTTCCAGAGCTCTCCACCTATCCCTCTCCTGCTACTTAGCAAAAGCAAGTGAAGCCTAAAGACAGATCTCTGAATATGGCCAATGGATGATCCACCCTAAAACTGAATACCAAAAACACAAAAGTGTTCAATTCCTTTCCCAAATCATTTCCTTTTTATTTCTCTTTTCATTTGTTCTTTTTGGTTATACATGACAGTAGCATGTATTTTGACATATCATACATGGAGTATAGCTTCCCATTCTTGTGGTTGTACATGATGTGGAGTTACACTGGTTGTGTATTCATATATGAACATAGGAAAGTTATGTCCAATTCATTCTACTGTCTTTCCCATTCCCATGCTCCTTTTTATTTCTACCAATTATTTAAAAATGTTTACAGCCAGGGGCAGTGGTCCATGCCGGTAATAGCATTGACCTGGGAGGCTGAGGTAGGAGAACTGTAAGTTCTAGGCTAGCCTGGGCAACTTAGCAAGACCCTGTCTCAAATTAAAAAAAAAAAGTGGGGAGGGCCTAGGGATATGGCTTAGTGGGGAAAAAAAAGTTTCTAATTAACAGTGATTAAGCTGGCACAATTCTGAGAGAGAATTACATGCAGTATTCAACACTAACACCTGTTTGGTCAGATCTATTTAATCTCACTATGCAAGTGATATACTTCCCTACTTAGCTAAGATTAGCTCTCTGTCAAGCTATTACAAAATTTTCAATGCCCCCTTGCCCTGGGAATGAGGACAACCACATGTAATATTTGTAGCAAAACCCTAGGGAGAAAGGTCAGTCTGTGGGGGTCTTACTGCACGCCTTCAGCATAACCCTGGGTGAAGGAACCTGCAGTCTTGGGGGAGTTCTGGCTGCCATGGGACAATTCAACTGGTCTTAGCACCTGATGGCAGGTATATGTAAGAAATAAAAACGTGTTGCTTAGTTGAGTGCAGTGGCACATGCCAGTAATATTAGCTACTTGGTGCGCTGAGGCAGGAGGATTACAAGTTCAAAGACAGTCTCAAAATAAAATAAAATAAAATAAAATAAAATAAAATAAATAAAAACAAAAAGCGGGGGATGCAGCTCAGTGGTACAGTACCCCTGGATTCAATCCCAAATCTCCAGTACTGAGAAAAAACAAACAAAACAAAATTGTTTTGTTAAGAGATCCTGAATGAGGAGCCACTCATCTGTGAAATCTGAATGGCTCCTCAATGGGCCCTTGCAAAGCCTTACAGGTCCCATAATGAATATAACTGGACATAACACTTTGAAGCTTAAAGTTGTCTTAGGGATCCATTTATGTCCTGAAATTTGCTTGACAGAGGTACCATATGAAGTAAAAGGTGGGTAGTGGGAAAGACGTGAGGGCTTAGGAGCAGGAACTGAAGATAAATGATATTCAGAAAAACTAGCAAAAGAAACACTTCTCTAGCGTTACTGTTGGTTTTGAATTTTTTTTTTTTGGTGGTATGTGGTATTGAGGATTGAACCCAGGGGCTATTGAGCTACATTCCCAGCCCTCTTTATTTTTATTTTGAAACAGGGTCTAAGTTGCTGCTCTTGAACTTGTGATGCTTCTGCCTCACAAGTTGGGATTATAGGCATGTGCCACCATGGCAGGCTTTAAAAAAATATTTTCTTCAAAGCCAACTTAGTATCTGCTTAGACCTCGAGAGCAGATTTAAAGGTCAAAATAGTGGCATGGACTGATTTTAAAGGAGGGGGTGGCTGAGGCAAGGAAGACCAGCTGCTGTTTTGGCCCAGCTTCTAAGTTTACTCCCAATGCTCAGAGGCCCCTGCTAAACTGTGAACTCCAAAACAGCAGGGACAGCGATTTCCCTTTTTCTTATGCTTCATAAAATGCCTGGCACACAAAGGCACTCAACCAGCATTTGCTGAATCAATGAATGAAGTAAATGCTGGATGCTATCCTGGCCGAAATCTCCAAACTTGAGTCTAAGCACAGAGTAAAATACATGTTTCAGAGAGATCATGACATCCTAGAAACAGAGACTAAAAGCAAAGGAAACAACTCTCCCACCCACTTACCACAAAGTAGAGGCTAAGCAAAACTCAGGCATCAATGTCACTTCTGCCTACCTTCAATTTCTGAGATTTTCTTTTCAGTTTCCTTCTCCATCACCTTCTGCCCATAGGTGATTTCTGCAACTTGAGCTACTTTTTCTGCCTCTATAAATGAAGTTGAGAAAAGACTTATAGCTCTGACACTTGTTTGATGAATTTTACCTTTTACCTGATCTGAGTGCCCTGGTGCATGACAGTGGGTATGCTCAGATGGAGAGCTGCTTTCCCCATATAGCACCTGTGACAGGCACATGTGGGCAGAGATGGAATGAGGAGTGAGCATAGTAGCACACCATCAGTGTAAGATAGTAACTAAGAGACCCTTGCCCCAGGGAGGAGAGCCATTTCTCTGAGGTGAAGAGCAAGTCTTGACTTTTCTCCGAAGTCACAGGTGTACTTCTTCCTGAAAGAATATTTTAAGGAGTAAGTTTTACTTGACACTTCATTTTAGGAAGTAGTTGGGTTGGTTGTTGACAATGTAGTGTAGTGATCAGGAGCACTGTCTACAGCAAGTCTCTGGACTTGAACCCCAAGTCCCACCTCTTACTTGCCACAGGACTGTTACTCAACCTCTGTCTGCTTCAGTTCAGTCAAATAAAGCCACTTATGGTAGCTACATCACATGACAGTTGTAAAGACTCAGTTCCTTCACATATGAAGTGCTTAGAGAAGGACATGACTCATAGTAAGTGCCCATTAAATGTCAGCCATTATTATTATAAATTATGATTAATAGCAAGGGCTCCTTCCATTTATGAAATAGGTGGAAACTCAAAATTTGTTACCCTGGCCATGATCTGAGAGTTTCAACTTTGCTTCTGGAGCATGAATGCCACTCTGGCATGGTGGAAATGTTTTGGAAGACTATGTAGTCTACTCATGCTTGGGCCTTCCCTGCATCTTCCCATCATCCCCAGCCCTTCCACCCTGAAAGGGAGATCACAGAACCACATTCAGACCAATGAGGGCCTTCTTCCGCTCTGTCTCAGCCTCCTTCTCCACCACCTTCTGTTTCTGGGCTGCAATAAGAAGCTTTGTCTTCTCACTTTCCCTAAGGGGGAAAAATATGCAGCTGTGAGGCTGTAATGGAAAAGCCTCTGCAGAACTTCACTGTCCCCTGGAGAAGCCAAACGCTTCCAGTGAGGAGAGGCACAATTTCTTGTTCTATCCTGGAAGGATGTTCAGTGGTTCAGGTAAAAGCTGATCTGTTGCAGATAGTGGCTCTTTCTCTTCTGAGGTAACTCATTTATGGGAAATTAAATATAATGTAACAGCTGGGCATGGTGGTGCATGCCTGCAGCCGCAGCTATACAGCAGAGGCAGAATGACTACTTAAGCCCAAGGGTTTAACCTAGCCTGATCCCATCTCAAAACAAAACAAAAACATAATGTACTTTTAGTCTAATGGTCTGGCTATCTACTTACTCATCTTTCCCTCCTATCTCCACCTTTGGCATGAGCAACTGAACATGAAGAAGGCCCCAGGCCTTTTAAAAGCATCCTGCTCTACATGGCTCATTCTGTGGCTCTCAGTTAAGGAGCCCCTATGAGGGCAGTGACATGCTTGAGCAGTCTAACGGTACAGCAGGCTATAATAAATGCTCAAGAAAGGGAATAACCAAAAAGCCTGGAACAGCTTTGGTTAACTCTGAGACAGGATAAGGGGGGAGGTGGCAGAGTGTGGTGGTCAATTTAGGCCTAGGGCATACTCACATCAACTCGTAATTCCTGCGGATTGCCTCAGGTATATTGGGCTTTGTTACCCGCACAGCCTGGAGAAAGATACAAATAGCAAATGATGGGAAAGTGAGGATGGTAAGGGACATAACCTCCTACAGAGCCTAGATATTCCTGCACAAAAAGAACATCCCTTGGAAGAGAGGATAAAATGTCAGAGGGAGGGTATTCTCCCACTGTGGCAATGCTTACTTGGATGACAAGCCCAGGGGCCATTGAGGTCAGGTCTTGTTGCAAAGCCAGTTTGAGATTTTCATCAATCTGGTCTGGAATCAATAAAGACACACAAAAGGAAATGTTATACTTTCTAGATTGGGGAGGGTGGGATGGAGGTAAAGTGTAAGTGGCTCAAGAACATAGGCAAAAGGTCTTCCCAAGAGTATCAGACTGCAAAGCCCAGAAATCTAAGGGTGTCCTTCACCCTTTTTTGTTTTTGGTGGTGTGGGGGATTGAATCCAGGGCCTTGTGCATGCTAGGCAAGTACTATAGTTGTTTATAAGACCCAATTATATTTGAGTCAAGGCAGAAACTTGTTGCCCTGGGCTAGTAACTTATTGGGGAAATCTAGAAGAAATACTTTGCAAAGCACTTCAGTAATACTGACAGTAAGTTGCTTACATGTTATAGTGATATTGATAAATTCTAATTAAATTATATTACTAAATAAATACAAGAAGTTTTCAGGTAAAGTTCTGAACAAGTATTAGAAAATATTTTTATACAATGGGCAAAGAAGATGCAGCATGTAGGAGCACTCTCCATACCTTCCAACCCCTCCCTTCCATCCTTCCCCATTCTATGCTACTAGACTGTGCTCTTGCCAGAGAACACCCCTTTGTTGTGACCTTTTAATCTGATTGGTCCATGAGTATATTTAAGCTTCTGTAGTTTCTGGAATAAACAGTGTTTTCTGTATCTCCCTCCGGTGTTTCTGTGTCTCATTGGGGCAGAGCAGATTCTTTACCTACACCCCGGGGCCTGGGGAATTTGGCTCTGTGGACCGCCACCGTCCAGAAAGACCCCATATTGTCTCCCCAACTTGTCGAGTAGGCCCACATGGCAACCCCCCCCCCCGCCCTCCCCACCTTCGCAATAGCAGCATAGTAAGAAGTGATAAAAATTATGCACAGTCATGTTTTAAAGACGAGGCTGGGAGAATACTGAGAGGAGTGAAATGTAGTTCAAGGAACATTAGAGATATGAATTTCTCCTTTATGAATGTACACAGATTCTAAGCAAAACAAAGCTTGCCAGCAAGACTGAAATTCAGAAAGAAAAAAGTATCAAAGCAAATACATTTTCCCAGTTTCACTATATAAAAGCTACACTTCACTGAGCTACCAAGTTTATCTATAAGACAGTAAAAAGTATTTGAATACAAGACGATTTAGTATTTTAATTTTCTCTTCAGGGACATTGGGAATCTTTTGTCTTTTGTTGTTTCAAATGCTTCAAAATGTTCATATAAGGCACTATTCTAAAACAATGGCTAGAGAAAAAATTATTATTTCATAATATTCTATTAGTTTGAGGTAAAAATAATCAATTGCAAATTTACCAATTTTTTTCTGGAAGGCACAATGATTTCAAAAGCAACAAAAGAATACAAACCTTACAAAATAAATTTACATTCAGTTTTCCACTGCAGAAAAATAAAGTGATTCAGATGATTTCCTAAATCTTAGACAAGGCAAAAGGCTATTTACCTAAGGAAATGGTCACAGGCAATATAAATGATTCCTCTTTCTGTCCATTAACAAAAAATATTTTTGAGCTTGGGGTGTAGCTCAGTGTCAGAGTGCTTGACTAGCATACACAAGGCTTCTGATTCCATCTCTGGCACCGCAAAACAAACAAAAACAAAAAACTCAAAAACTCACTCAGGGGCCTTTTTATGTGGATTCCAGGGAAAAATTATCATCCAGTGTTAGTATCAAGAAAAATTCATTTACTTTTAACATTGGCTACCAGAAAATTCTAGAAGCAAGTTTAAACAGAATATCACAAAGGAGCTGTAACAATTACTGAAATATCTCCTTCCTTTGCTGCTAAAGTCAGGTTGGGTTTCTTCTGACCAGGTAAAAAGGACAAAAGGTGTCAAATATGTGGCTCCTTTTTGTTTAAACTGTTTTTCTGTTCATCTCTATAGGAACAGAGTGGCAGGGGGGAAGAAAAGCAAAACATAAAGATTCTAAGAACTGTAAAAAGTTATAATTCGTGTCTCATTTTTAGGATTACAGAACCAGAGCATTTTCATCACCCATCCCTGGGGGCCCTTCACTTGATATGGTACAGTACATAAAGAATACTGAAATAAAAGCCAGCAGAGAAAGGTTCTAGTTTCAGCTCTGCTACCAACTAGCAATTAGCTTGTGACTTTCTTGCTTTGGGCCTCAGTACACTAATTTTATTTTATTTATTTTTT
>PVHX01024638.1:0-23666 GCA_004024805.1 Geosciurus inauris | reverse complement strand
TTAATTAATTAATTTATGCATATATTATAAATAAATATAACATATGTACACATGCCCCCTAGCATCTCAATACCAAACACAAGAAACATGAAGAATATTACACCAAGACACATCTTAATCAAATAGCTTTGAACCAGTGACAAAACACAGCCAGAAAAAAATCATTTAAAGAGGAATAAAAATAAAACAGCAAATGTCTCGTCAGAAACAATGTAAGCCATAAGACAGTAGTGCGACATCTTTAACCCGCCCCCACCCAGGCGGGGGGACTGTCAACCTACAATTTCATACCCAGGAAAAATAACTTCCAAAAATCAAGTCTGAAATAAAGATTTTTTTCCAGACACACAAAAGTTGAAGGAACCCTTCACCAGCAAATGTACATACACTGTAGAAAATGTTAACCTAAAAGTCCTTCTATGAGAAGACAATGGTAACAGACAGACATTCAGATCTGCACAAAGGAAGGAAGAACACCAGAAAAAGTACACATGTAGTAATAAAAGTTTCTTATTTTCTACTTTTCTTTGGAGACAAGACATTGCCATGTTGCCCAGGCTGGCCTCAACTCCTGGACTCAAGCCATGCTCCTGCCTCAGCCCCATAAGTATCTGGGACTACCATTGCATCTCACTAATTTTTCTTATTTTTAAAATTCATTCAAAACCTGGTTCTGTTTCTAGGTTATACTTCCAACCAAATAATTTCTGCTATTGTTATGGGTAAACAGAGCCATTTAAATGGTTCATGTGTTGTAAATATTTCTGTGACTTAAATATTCACTCCACTGTTAATGTTTTACCTCACTCTCCCTGCAAATTATACACCTCCTAGTGTCCCCATACATTCGTTTGTATTATCTTTTTTCAAAAAAGAAGTGCCTATGGCATTACTTCCCTCCCACCTCCTGTGCTTAGGATAGATCCTGGGGTCTCATGCATGCTAGGCAAGTACTCTATCTTTGAGCCAGATCCCCAGCCCTAATCCTATAGTGATAATTTTTTTTAAAAGAAAGTAGTACATGTCAATAGGTGAAGAGTTAAACATACAAAAGGCTACATATTGTAACTTGTTTTGCTGCACACACACATACACACACAAAATATACACAAGCATCAGGTTCTTTTAAAGTATCTTGTTTATGGTGGTGACACAGGAAGAAATATTTCAAAGTTTGAAAGGATCAAAGTTGTAGATTTTTGCAAGTGGAATGAGTTACAGTTTTGTCAAAAAGTTTTTGCAAATGTTTGCATTTCTTATAGTTACATAAGAAAAGAACCCTTTGTTGGAAATGCACATATAATTATTTATGGATATGACATGGCATCTACAATTTGCTTAAATATACTCCAGTAACAAAAACAAAAAAAAAGGAAGAGCAAAATATAAACCTTAAGACAAGCAAAATATAAACCTTAAAATATGGAGAAGTGGTAGGGTGATTGCCTGGCATGCACAAAACCCTGGGTTCTATCCTCAACACCGAAAGAAGAAAGAAAGAAAAAGAAAGAATGAAAAGAGAGAGAGAGAGAGAGAAAGAAAGAAAGAAAGAAAGAAAGAAAGAAAGAAAGAAAGAAAGAAGGAAGGAAGGAAGGAAGGAAGGAAGGAAGGAAGGAAGGAAGGAAGGAAGGAAGGAAGGAAGGAAGGGAGAGAGAGAATGAGAGAGAGAGAGAGAGAAATGCTGATCATTCCCGAAGGTGGGTGATGGGAGTTGGCTGCATTGTCTACTTTTGACTATGCTTATAAAAAACTTATGTGATGCAGAAACTTAAGTAATTTCTTTTTTTACAGATATATATATTAGTTGTCAATGGACTTTTATTTTATTTATTTATTTATTTTTATTTTTTTTAGTTGTTAATGAACCTTTATTTTATTTATTTGTATGTGGTGCTGAGAATCAAACCCAGTGCCTCGCACATGCCAAGCAAGCGCTCTGCCACTGAGCCACCGCTCCAGCCCTATTTTATTTATTTAAATGTGGTGCTGAGAATCGATCCCAGTGCCTCACACATGCTAGGCAAACGCTCTACCACTGAGCCACAACCCGAGCCCGACTTAATTCTGTCTGTACTTCCTCAGTCTATTTTTTCTGTATCATATCCTTTCCTAGGTGTATGAATTCCTTCAGCTGTCATTCAGGAACTACTTTTAGACCAAATCATGTGGTTGAACACCGCGATCAGTTTTAGTCCATTAGTCTTACACATTGAAAAAATAAAGCCCGCCACGGACGCCTCACGCAGCCAGGGAGTCGGGATCCTCGCGGTCGCGCGCAGCGCGCCAGGTCCCGGAGCTGTGGAAACTCTTCTTGCCTCTTCTGCGGCTCCAGCCTCGGCTGTCCCCCTAGCACTGGCGTCGCCGCTGGCGCCGTCGCGGGTCGCGGAGCCCATGAAGGCGCGGGTCCCCGCCGCTCCCGCGACCAGCGTGGGCATGGCCGCAGCATGGACACCGGGCCGCCGGAGTGCAAGGAGGAGTAGCAGCCCGAGGCTGGAGCCTTGCGGGAGAAGCGCGCGGGGCGCAGGCTCGGGGCAGCAGCTGGCTACGAGGCCTTAGCCACCCAAGTGTTTACCATGCTGCTGCTGTCATCTTTCCTGAATTCTTTGCATGGGGCCTGTTAACAACATCAATGTTGACTCTTCTACGGGAAACGTTTCCTCAACACACATTCCTCGCAAATAGGCTCATTCAAGGTGTAAAGGGCCTGTTTCCTGAGTGACCCGCTCAAAGGCGCCCTCTCTGACGGGGAGGAAGCCTTTTCTCCTGGACACTGCATTCTCTACCTGCTTCCCTATCCCACTGATGAGGATCAGCCCATGGTGGTACTTTACGATGATTTCTGTGTCTGGAGTCTTCTCAGTCACGTCTTCTGTGATATTTGCCTATATAGCTGATGTCACTCAGGAGCACAAGGGAAGTACTACTTATGGATGAGTCTCAGCCACTTTTGCAGCTAGTCTGGTCAGCAGCTCAGCCACTGAAGCATACCTTTCTGCCAGTTATGGAGACAGCCTTGTGCTGGTGGCCACAGTGGTGGCTCTTCTGGACATCTGTTTCATCTCGGCGTCTGTTCCAGAATCTTTGCTACAGAAAAGAGATCAGTTTCCTAGGGAGCTCAGATTTCTTGGAAAAGAGCAGACCCTTTTGTGTCATTGAAGAAAATAGGGAGAGACTCTACTACCTTATTAATCGGCGTCACCATGTTTTCTTTTCTTTTCTTGTGCGTGTGTGTGAGTGTTACCGGGGATTGAACTCGGGGGCACCCGACCACTGAGCCACATCCCCGGCCCTGTTTTGTGTTTTAGACAGGGTCTCACTGAGTTGCTTAGCGCCTCACCATTGCTGAGGCTGGCTTTGAACTCGCAATCCTCTTGTCTCAGCCTCCCAAAGTGCTGGCATTACAGGCATGCTCCACCACACCCAGCTACTGTGTTTCTTTCATATTTCCCAAAACTGGACAGTATTCAAGTTTTTTCTCTATCTCAGGCAGGTCATAGGCTTTAGATGTTAAAATTGTAGCATTCATAGCTATGAAAGGAATTCTGTCTATTGTGGCTCAGATGGTCTTAGCATTTTGATGAGATCATTGGGGAATAAAAATACTGTCCTTCCTGCTTGGGCTTCCAGATCCTCCAACTGGCCTGGTACAGTTTTGGATTTCAGGCCTGGACAAAGTGGGCAGCAAGGACTGTGGCTGCCATGTCCAGCATCGCATCCCCAGCAGTCAGTGCTGTCATCTCTCCACCGGCAGAGTCAGATCAGAGAGGAGTTGCTTAGGGGATCATAACTGCAATAAGAGAATATGCAATGGCCTGGGGCCAGCACTGCTTTATATTCTACATTTCCCATGTCGAATTGACTGAATTGGGCCCAGAATTAAATTCTAACAATGACGCCCTACAGGGAGCTGTCAGCCCAGGCCCACCATTTTTATTTGGAGCATGTATAGTTCTTATGTCTTTTCTGGTTGCCTTATCCATCCCTGAAAACAGGAAAGCCAGTGGAGTTCAAAACAGCAACAGCAGCAGCAGCAGCCTACCCAATAACCCAGAATGAGGCAGTGATAAGGACATTGAGCCACTGCTGCAAGATTGTAGTATCTGGGAACTCTCCTCCTTCGAAGAGCCTGGGAATCAGCGAACTAAGCTGTAAACTCAGCAGAAAATAGAATTCTGTAGACATCACCTCTAAGAGCCATGGAGTGAACTGCAGCACATGGAGACTTCATGGTCCTGGAGGGACGACGCTAGTGGCATCCTCCTGGCCAAGTTTGATAAGTGACTCCTTCTGTTTCCCTGCCCTTCCTCCACTCCCTCCTCCCATTTCTTTTTTTTTTTTTAAAATATTTTTTTAGTTGTAGATGGACACAATGTCTTTATTTTTTTATTGCTTTGTATGTGGTGCTGAGGATCGAACCCAGGGCCCCATGCATGCGAGGCAAGCGCTCTACCGCTGAGCTACAATCCCAGCCCCCTCCCATTTCTTTTAATAAACGTTTTTAATAAAAACGTTTTTACTTGTACATTAGAAGATAAGATTTGAAATATTTCCCTGCAGATAATGTACAACTCTCAAGGTTATTTGGAGTCTGCACTTTGAAACTCAAATAGAAAAGTCATCTCTGATAGAAAGGATAGATTTCCTTTAACAACTGGAATAATGTTTCCATGCCTTTTTCAATAGAAGTCTCAGGATTATAGTGGAACTGCCATCTTGGGCAAGATTTCAAGTAAAGAATTCCTTCTTTTTTCTTCCTTCCTCTTTCTCTGAATTATTCCTGCTTGGCCCAGAGGTATTAATGAGTGGCCGTTCTTAAGAATCACTCAGTATCGGGGATCTTTTGTCTTTGTCCAAAGGGATTTTTTTGCCTTTGTCCAAAGGTCTCCCTTTATTTTCTCAACATCCTATGCTTATCTAAAGTGAACAATAATAATATGGATTGATGGTGACCTTAACCAGTTGGAGGAAATCTCTTACAAATTCAAATATGTTGAACCAGCAACTCAGATTCCTGGACCTAGTGTCCTGATCAGATTCAAGGTGATTTTACTGAAGGAAAAATACATCAAGCCTAAGATGATTTTAAAGATGAAAAAAAAGTACATCAAGCCCAGTGCAGTGGCACAAGCCTATAATTCCAACTACTAAGAGGCTGAGGCAGGAGGAGCCCTTGTTTGAGGCCAGCTTGGGCAACTTAGCAAGACCCCAATTTACACAATCACACACACAAAAATACACATAGACACAAGCATTCTAGTAGCATCAAAGAAACTGAAGGAGCTTCTAAGAAAATCTTTAACAATTTGAACATTCCTAAGACAGGATAAGAGTAACTCAATATCAGTAGAATTGATGTCCAAGTTCAGACTCATAATACGTTATTACTATTTGCTCCTTCCCATGTCTCCCATGTCTTACTTCTCTATTGTTCTCTTCCATCACACTCCTGCCTTAACTGCTGTGTAGTATGTATTTGTTTTCAAGTAATCTTTATCTCAATCTGTTTATCTGGTTTTTGAATCTCATGGGAAAATGCACATCAAATTCCTTTCCAAAATATGAGGGTTTAGTGAAGCTCAATTTCACAATCAGTGTCTTACTAATTTTTTGCGATATTTTGTGGACAAAGAGAAAATTTTACAGATTTATATATTTTGCTGCACAGTAAATGGACATTACCTAAGGCCGCCTTTAACAAAGTACTCCTCTGGAAGTTTTATGCTATGAGATATATGCAGATATTTGTAAGGGTTCTAATTTTTTGATAGGGTGCTGTATAAATCTTGTATTTATTAATGTAATGAAGGTAATGACAGAAATATATACAATTTTTATAAAGAATTGTGTACTGATTGAATACATTTAAAAGAAAATATATTTTGAAACCTGTTCTCAATGAACAGAGATAACATATTTTTTTACTATGCTGTTGGTTTTTAGGTTTAAGCTTCCGAATGCATAATACATTTGTAATGGACAATTTTTAAAAAAGAAAAATAAAGCTACAAAATGAAAGCTGCAATTCTGACTAAATCCTATACTCTAGAAAGCATTAATTAGGAGGCATTAATATAACTGGAACTGCGGGAAGCCATCCGTGGAATTCATGAGGGACTTCTCTTCAGCATCGTGGCCAGGGGAAAGATGGACTGGCATTATGGACCTTCTGTGGCATTCTTCAGTTAGGCCTACCTAATGCAAGTGCCCCACCTCTTCTGCTCTGCTAAGGAAGTTCTCATTGCATTACCAGAAATGGGCATATCCTTGTTAGAAACTGAGTCAGCCTACCTGCCCCCATCTTCTTCCTACCTTGGTAAAGAATGTTTGTTGGGAGGTCTTTGAAGTTCCACAATATAAATAAAGCACACACAGGGTCCATTTGCCAGATGCCAGAAGCCAGATGCCAGATGCTAGAAGCCAGAAGCTAGAAGTTAGAAGTTAGAAGCTGGAAACCAGACCCATCTGGTTGCAGGCCCATCCTGCCCTGCTTTTTAAGACTATTTTTTGTGTTCTGTGGTTATTCACCAGTTCATTTCTCTTAGCTTTATTGTTCAGCCAGCCATTTACTGGTCAGGGAACCTTGTCCCCACTGCCCACATGGGATGTGGACAGCATAGAACTATAAAGACCCTGTGACCAGCCACTTTTAGTTGATTGATTCAGAATATTTGTTAATTTTTTCCCCTTACACAGTGCTTGAGAAAACAACTCTAAATTGTCTTATTATAATCTTATTGTTATTAAATATAAAATTATATCTTCTCTCACATGGATAACATTTTAAAGGTAACATATCCATGATTCCCTAATTAATTGTATCTCCATTTCAAAATGAAATTCAAACCACAAAATTCTTAACTAGCCTGTAGACTTAAAACATTGAATACATACATTATTTCATGGAGTGAAATTTTTAATTTAAATTTTTCTTATATTCTGATATAAATTTCAAAGGTGTTATTTTTCATGTTGAGGACCTGGGAAAAACCCTAAATGAACAGACACTCTATTTCAAAGGATGACTTCAATTCTGAAATCAACTCCCATCACTGTGATCCTCTTTTCCGTGCTCTATTTAGGACAAACAAACAAGCAGTGTTATCACCTTCTAACACTTTATCCGTTACTTATGTATTATGTATATGTTTATCTCCCCCTGCTGGAATGTACATTCTGTAAGAGCAAAGAAACTTCGTATATTTTGTTTGACTGATTCTAAGCACGCAGAACATTTCCCGGCACACTGTAGGGCACTCGATCATTTTCCTTCCATCTGGTGAATCTTTTTTATTTCCCAAAGGGTAGGTCTGTTGGTATTGACTTTTCCCCAGCTTTTGTACATCAGAAAATCTCATTTTGTTGGTAGACTCTCAAATTTCTCTAATGTTCTTTCCTTCCTTTGCCATGCCAAGCCATTGTCTTAGTTCAGGTGGTCATTGTTTTTTCTAATGGACCCACAATAGCTCCCAAATTGGTTTCTTATCACCAGTCTTGGGCTCCTCCATTTCATCCTGATCTACCCCACTCTGAAAGAAATGAATGTACACTGATAACAATATGACATTCTTTCCCTTACATAAAATATTTAGAATAGTTACTAATACCTGTAGCATGAAGTCAAAACTCCCCAACATACCAGTAAAGGGCTTAATGATATGGAACCATCACCTCTTGTCAATAGGACTTATTAAATTTCCTATAAACCATTGCTGCAAGCAGTTCCAACATCCTGGAATACTCTCCCCATAACTCTAAGTTGGAAAAGCTTCTACAAAGACTGAGTTTGTGTCTCGTATCCTAATACGTCTTCTCTCTCCCCCTCTGCCACCCCCCTTTACCCATTTATTACAAAGGATTTTTTGAAAAGGATATACACAGGACAAAATTAGGAAGGGTACTGAGTGCTGGAGCTTTTGTTGGGGTATGGGGTTGGGGTGAACCACTTTCCTAGCACATGGATGTATTCTTGTTCACCAATCTAGAAGCTCTGTGAAACTGGTGCCTCTTTTTTTGTGTGTGTGGTGGTGTTGGGGATTGAACCCATGGCCTTTGTGCATGCAAGGAAAGCACTCTACCAACCGAGCTAAATCTCCAGCCCCCCTTTTGCATTTTTATGGAGACTTTATTATGCAGGTATGATTGATTGAATCATTGGCCATTGGTGATTAATCAATTCAACCTTCAGCCACTCTCCCACCTCCAGAAGTAGGAGTTGGGCTGTTATATATTCTCATTTCCACCTCCTTTGCTAAAACTTTTGAGTTGTTCCCTGGTCTTTGCCTGGAAAGTACCATGTTAAGCGAAGCATTAGTTTTTATCAAGTTTCAAAAGTTTGTTCATTTGTCTGACTGTCCTCATCTGGCTACATAAGCCCCTGAAGCTAATGATTTGGTTTTGTATTTGTACTTTACAATGCTAACCAAGTATGAACACTTCCTCCCTGAAACTGCCCTAATCCCTGGGCAGTTGATTGGTCCATTCCCGTCTCCATTAACACTTTCCATATATTTCCCCTGCATTACTTGTTATTTTATGTATCTATCTCCCTAAAATAGTCTGCAAGCAGAAATTATCCTTTTCTATTCACATAGTCTCTGGACCTAGCATATAGCAGGCTCTCAGTAAGTACATAGTGAAAGAATGAAAACTTCGAAAGCATGCCTCTCAAACTTGTGGGTGGCTCTATAATTAATGTTAAATAGCAGGCTCAATTTTAAAGGATCTGGATTTTTTAAATGATGTAGAAATGTTGGAATGCTGAACCAAAACTAACTAGATGAAATTTAACAGAAAGCTCCAAATTTGGATACAAATTAGGTTTTAACTTGCAAAATGGGAGGAATTTGAATCTGTAATGTGATGTGCCTAAAAACAAAACAGACATTCACTACTTTGCATTACTAAAAAGCACAGGAGCTGGATCAAGGGAGTTGAGTCCTATTTTACTATGAGCTTTTCAGATATATGTTCTGTGTTGTGATAAAGTACATTAAAAAATGGATTCCAGAAATTGGTAAATGGGCTCCTAAGTGATCTGAGAATCATCATCATGAAAGGTAATAGAGAATGCCTAGCTTGAAAAGGGGGATGGGGATGAGGTATTAATTAAAGGGATGCAAATTCTAGTTCAACCTAGATAACATTACTGCTTGTCCAACGTTTTACAATGAGGAAACCCAAACCCAGAGAAGTAATGGAGTTGCCTGAAGACAGTAAGTTAATAAGAGTTAGGATTTATTTAATTTCAGTTTTATTTTTTGGTACCAGGCAATGAACCCAAGATTGCTTCACCACCGAGCCACATCCCCAGCCCTTTTTATATTTTTTTGTAGAGACAAAGTCTTGCTAAGTTGCTTAGGGCCTCAATGCTGAAGCTGGCTTTGCACTTGGGATCCTCCTATCTCAGCCTCCTGAGCTGCTGGGATTAAGAGTTAGGTTTCTTCGAAATGATTCTTCCTCTTATAATCCTTTTGAGTTGTTCTAATTGTATTAGCAAACACATTTTCAGTTTTGCAGATCCCTCAACAAGTCCTGAGCCCTGTGTTCATCAGTGGAACCATTTTGAGAGATAATTATCATCAGAGAATCAGAGATGGACAAGAAACTCTTGTCTTAGCTGGGAGTTCAGACTTGAAATAGGCCACTTTATATTCTTTTTTTTTTAATATTTTTTAGTTGTAGATGGACACAATGTCTTTATTTTATTGCTTTGTATGTGGTGCCGAGGATCGAACCCAGGGCCTCACGCATGCGAGGCAAGCGCTCTACCGCTGAGCCACAATCCCAGCCCCGGCCACTTTATATTCTAAGAGTATATAATTCTATAAAAATATAATCATCCAAGTTAACACATAATACCTTCAATTATGCAATATAGTTTGGACGTGGAGTCAAAATTTTGAGACTATTAGGTTTAAATTCCTGCTCTGCCAATGTGTTAGCTTTTCCTTGCTGTGACAAAATACCTGAGAAAGCTGGGTGTGGTGGTACGTGCTATAGATCCCAGCAAAAGGGAGGGGTGTGGCTGAGGCAGGAGGACTACAAGTTCAAGCCAGCCTGGGCAACTTAATGAAACCCTGTCTCAAAATTTTTTAAAATAATAAAAAGGGGAGCACAGGGGTATAGCTGAGTGGTAAAGCCCCTGGGTTAAGTCCTCAGTACAATAACAAAACAAAACAAAAAACTGAGAAAATGAACTTAAGGAAGGATTTATTTTGGCTCTCAGTTTGAAAGGCTGCAGTCCATAGTCACTTGGCTCTTTTGATTCTGGGCTTGTGATGAGGCAAAATATCACGGTGGGAAAGATTTGGAGGAGTGAAGTGACTTACCTCATAGGAGCCAGGAAGCAGAGAAAGAGGAAAGGGCTGAGGAAACAAGAAGTACTCTTCAAAAGCACACCCTCAGGGACCTACTTCCTCCAAGTGAACCCCACCTCATAATAGCCCACTCTGTTAGGAACTCATCAATAGATTAATCCATTGCTAAGTGATGAAGTTAGCACCCTCACCATTCGATCATCTCCCAGAAGTCCCTCTTCTGAACATTGCTGCACTGGGGATCAAGTTTTCAACATGAGTCTTTGGGGGATACTTCATATCCAAACCATTATCAGCCACTTACTTGGACACTAAGAGGCCTTGGACACTTTATTTAGCCTCCCTTGGCCTCACAATCCTCATTTGTTAAATGGAGATCGTAATTATTAACTAACAAAGCAATAAATGGGATTATACATAGCCAAGAGAGGTAGCAAATTAGAACTCAATAAATACTAGCTTTAGCTGTATGTTTGGGAGTTGAAGAGATTGTCAAAGGAGAGGGTGTACAATAAGAAGAGAGTCAAGAGAACTATGAACACAAACATATCAATGGTGTACTGCGCTGAATACTGTTCTTCCCAAATTCTTGTCTATTAGGAACCTCAGAATGTGATCTTAAGTGGAATTAGGGTCTTTGCAGATATAATCAAGTTAAAATGAGGTTATACTGGGTTAAGGTGGACCCTAATCCAATGACTGATATTCTTAAAAAAGAGAAATTTAAACAGAAACACATAGAAGGAAAATGACATGAAGACACAGGGAGGGGGATGTCATGTGAAGATGCAGACAAAGGGAAGTAGGCCAGATAATGACAGAGGCAAAGACTGGAGTGATGCATCTACAAATGGATGAGCACCAACAATTGCTGGCAACCAGAGGCTAGAAAAAGCAGGAACCTTCTCTAAGGAGTATGATCTTGTTGACACCTTAATTTCTGACTTCTTGCCTCCAAAAGTGTGAGAGAATAAATTTCTATTCCTTTAACCCACCTGTTTTGTGATACTTTGTACATAGTATCCCCTAGGCAATGAATATAGTTGGTGAGTCATGGAAACTTCAGTATGGATAATAATAGCACTTTATAATTTTCAGTAGTTTCAGAAATATAATTCAAGTAGAGCCTCACAAATACCTTGTAAAGCAGCAGTACAGTTTATAGATAATGATCAGAGGTATTAGGGACTTGACAGAGTGACAGAATTTCAATCCAAGTAAAGAGACCTATTAAACTCTCTGACCTTATTAAGCAAACATTTCATCCCTTCCCACTTTTAAGTTTCTTTCTCCATCACAGTTCCAACTTCATTTTTTATCTCCAGCAATTTGTTTCCAGGAAGATCACTTTTCAGTTATTTAGATGAATTTGAATTTTGCTAGTATCACATTATCTAAATTTCTGCATTGTACAGCCGTAATTCTGTATTCTTTGTAAGGAAGCTCAGGCATCATCAGTAGACAAGGATAAACTGAGGAAAAACAGGTCAGATACAGTGCAGCAACCTACCCCACTAACTTTATTTAGTCAACAGTCGGTAGAACAGGATCTTTTTTTTTTTTAATATTTTTTAAGTTATAGATGGACACAATGTCTTTATTTTATTGCTTTGTATGTGGTGCTGAGGATCGAACCCAGGGCCTCACGCATGCGAGGCAAGCGCTCTACCGCTGAGCTACAATCCCAGCCCCAACAGGATCTATCTTAATCCAGTATGACCTCATCTTAACTTGAGCATTTCATCTGCAAACACCCTAATCCAAAGGTCACATTCTGGGATTCCCCACTGAAAAGAATTTTGGGGGGCATCTTTCAACCCGGTACACCAGCTAAATGTTTTTGTCCACAGATCTACCCTTGAATCTCTCTTCTCATTGTTCATCCTCTCCTTGGACAACCTCTTTCATTCCCATAGGCATGCAGAAATATTTGCAGGAAATAATTTTTTTTTCAGTGTAGAAAGCTGTTAGACATGTCAACAATCCACTGTCATTATAGACTTCCTATTGCATTCTAGCACAGAGAGATTTGGCATTTTCCTTCAGTTTGCACAGCTCCTTGATTTTAGGAGCCTTTGGTTCAACGTTTCGTCCACTAACCCATCTTGACTGCTCTTTCATAGACTCACAGATGCTACTTTAGCTGCTCTTTGGGACTAAAGTAAAAACTTCC
Organism: Geosciurus inauris; assembly: GCA_004024805.1. Classification (NCBI taxonomy): domain Eukaryota; kingdom Metazoa; phylum Chordata; class Mammalia; order Rodentia; family Sciuridae; genus Geosciurus; species Geosciurus inauris. Next base: position 11,177 of record PVHX01024638.1, on the reverse strand, counting down.
AGCCAAGTAACTACCAAATAAAGTGTTCTCTGTACATATAATTCTTTAAAGCATTAGTATAAACTTTACAATCAGAAAGTCTTAGGGCCCGTTCCTGGCTCTGCCGAGGGGACACTAAAAAAATCATTCATCACTCCAAGCTTCGGTTCCCACCCGTAACAGAACATCTATTCTAGATATTTATTGCGACAATTAAATGATAGGCCAACAGCCTGACACAGAGTAGACGCCCAGGACTCCACGCCGCAAGACTACAAGAAAAAATCGCCTTAGATCTCACACTGTCTCTGCGCGAAGACCTCTCAAAGAGGCGCAGTGAGGGCCCTCCGGGCAGAGAGGACCCCGGAAGTCCGCTCCGCCCCGCCCTGCTGAGGCTCCCAGGGCGCCTGATCGTCTCAGACCCCGCGCTCGCGCGCCCAGATCCGCGACCGCCCGCGATTCCTCGTTCCAAGTGCCGGAGATGGGAGCACCCACGAGGATTTGGGCTTGACGCGGAGTGAGGCACAGCCCGAGACAGCCCGAGCCGGCGCGCCGTGGCCACGCGAGGCCCCTGCTACCGCCCGCTGCCCAGCCCCAGCCCAGCCCCAGCCCAGCCCCAAGAGCCGAGGCCTGCGGATCGCGGAGTCCGCGCAGTCCTTTTGGTCTCCGTGACCACCATGCCGCTCTACGAGGGCCTAGGCAGCGGCGGCGAGAAAACGGCCGTCGTGATCGACCTGGGAGAGGCCTTCACTAAGTGAGTGGCCGTGGCGCCTGCTGTGGCCCGCAGGGGGTTCGATTGGCGGAGCACCGGCCCAGCCCGGGTCTTCGTTATAGGCTTCTTGGGCAACTCCCGGTCTTTCCCTTCCTTTTCTCAGCACCTCCGCAAGGTTTTTGTTTACACCTTGGGCGATGCGAATCCCGAGAATCCAGTGGGGCTGGGAGGAAAGGAGACTCAGGAAGCTTTGGGAGGATTGTCTTTGTCACCACTGTGTCATATCAAACCCAAGGGACTTTTTGATGTCATCTGTACGGGGGATGACCGCTTAGCCTGAGTTCGTTTCATTAGGAAAGCGGCAACCAATTGTAACACTTGATAATGATTGCTACCATAAAATTTTATTAAATGGATCTTGCGTTGGTGCTGGAAATTCAGATATGTTTAAGATAGGAATATTGCTCCGCAAGAGTAGGAAATTACGTTAGGGAGGCTTAAGGTTCACATAAAGAAGTGAACCTTACAAAAAAGACTCTGGAAATCCTTTGTTGGGGTCTCTAAACTCTTAGATTTTGCTTTTTTTTTTTTTTTTTTTTAACCAATTTGAAAATATTAGTGTGCACCTTTTGGATGGCAGAGATCTTTGAAAGCCAGATGAAATTCACAAATGCACATCTTAAAACGTTTGCATACAGCTTTCAGGGATTAGAGGACCATTCCTGTGGTTTTTGCACCCTAGCTTAAGAGTCCTTGTACTAGGCTCAAGACAGAAAAGTGTCATGCAGTTACAACTATCTGTCTATATATGTACAGTATGGAAATACTTGAAAAGTCTGTATGTCTTTGAGCACTACTAACATATAGTGTTAACTAACTTTTTTGATTAAGTGATCAAAAGATATACTTAAAAATTGAACCTCAGGAGCTTGAAAATTGGATTAAACGTAATCCTTGATTCATACATTCTCTTGTTCTGTAAAAGGCCCTCATTAGTTTATATTTTCTTATTTAGTTTTTAAAATTTATCTTAATATAATAGATACCTTGGAATTACTGCTCAAAGATTATTTCGGCTGTACATTAAAGAAATGAGCAAAAAGCTATTACACAGGATGATGTTGCACAATGACTAAATCACCATTAAGTGATGCATCACAATATGAATGAAGTCATATAATATAATGCAGATCTAGGATTGTAGAAATGTCTGCCTCAAATTCAGCTAAATTAAAAATTGAGGAAAAAGTAAATGCTGACCAAAAAGGATGTATTGGTTTATTTCAGTATCACAAACTTGAGATGATTTGATTTTTTTCCTTTAATGTACAAATTATTAATAGATGGTATTAACTCTTAGGGTTTTTGGGGTGCTGGGTAGTGTCCCTTTGAATGCATCAAAGGTATATTGGATATTTTTATGAGCATAGTTTTGAAACAAATGTGCAAAAACTTGTGTCTCGTGTTTTAATTTTCCATATATTTGCAGGTGTGGATTTGCTGGAGAAACTGGTCCAAGATGTATAATTCCTAGTGTGATAAAAAGAGCTGGCATGCCTAAGGTATTTTTTTTTTAGAAATAATTAAAATAAATTCTATAATATAAACTATTTTAAAATATGACTTCAAATAGGATTGATTAAAATAGTGCTAAATATATAATGTAGCTACCTTCCCAAGAGAAAGTTTTTTTTAAATCAACTTTGTTGTGTTCTAATTTTGTATACTATAAATTTGTCACATACAATCATCATTACAACCTGATCTTAGAATATTTTCATCACCCCAATAAGTAACCTATTTATAGTTAATTCCTGTTTCCCCCCTATCATTGATATGCTGTTTCTACAGAATTGCCTTTCTGCACATTTTATATAAATAGAGTCATACAATATCAAGAGAAAGTTTTTAACTTTAGTATAATGCTTTTTATGCTCTCTAGCATAATATAATCACAGAATAGTTTTATTCTTACCTTATTCAAAGTCTTCATTTCCTTATCTATCTATAATTCCAAAACCAAAAGAATTTTGAGAAACCAGTTTTTTGTTTTTTGATACTGGGAACTGAACCCAGGGGCGCTTAACCACTGAGCTCAGTCCTGAGGCCTTTTTAAACAGGGTTTCACTGAGTTGCTTAGTACCTCGCCATTGCTGAGGCTGGCTTTGAACTCTCAATCGTTCTGCCTCAACCTCTCAAGTTGCTGAGATTACAGGCATGTGCCACTGCACCTGGCACCAGTTTTAAGTTTCTTGCTGAAGCTAATTTGGCAGATTAGGAATTGAATAGAGTAATTTTACCTACCATAAAATTCACTAGTTAGAAAATAAGATGTATTTGTTTCTGCTGTAACGGTGCTATAATCCTGAAAAACCTCTATGGTACTTTTATTTTTTCGGTACTGGCGGTTGAACCCAGTGGTGCTTAACCACTGAGCCACATCCCTGGCCCTTTTTGAAAAATATTTTTTATGTAGAAACAGGGTCTTGCTAAGTTGTTTAGGGCCTTGCTAAATTGCTGAGGCTGACTTTGAACTTGGGATCCTCCTGCCTCGGCCTTCTGAGCCACTAGGACCTCACCCTACTGTTATATAGTTTTTAAAAACAAAACAAGCTTATGGGGAAAATGAAGTTGGGGTAGATAAAAGAAAACCTGTGTCACTTTGTGAACAGTGCACTAGCAAAGACAATAGTTAAGCTGGGCGTGGTGGCTCACACTTGTAATCCCAGCACTTTGGGAGGCTGAGACAGGACAATCACGAGTTCAAAGCCAGCCTCAGCAACGGTGAGGTGCTAAGCAATTCAGTGAGACCCTGTCTCTACATAAAACACAAAAGAGGGCTAGGGATGTGGCTTAGTGGTTGAGTACCCCTGAGTTCAATCCCTGGTACCCCCTGCAAAAAAAGACAATAGTTAATAATTCAGAAAAATTTGAATAGCTTTGACTGGTAGCTGGTTAAGCATCCATTCTGTGGAGGAATCCCCTGGTATATGGGATCACTTAAAACTTTCTTTAAAATATAGACGTAAAATGATAAGTACTTGTGTTGATGACTTTTTCTTAATGAAGGTTATAATTCTGCTATTATAATTTTAACTTCTCTAATATGAGCTAAGAAAACCTTAATATTATAGACATTATTCCTTTACTTAGTAATAACATAGGAGCATATTTGGTTTTATAAAAACAAATGTTGTAGAGTATATCAGTATATATTATATTTGGCCCTGGAATGCATCATAAATCTTTTTAATTATACTTGATTATGAAATCATTTTATTGATTTCAAAGTTTCTGCAAATCCTTGGACAAGCCAGAAATATAGTAGCTATTTGTGGTGTGGTGTTCAAAATGTGATTGAAGTCCTATCCATTTTTCATGTCATTGTGCTTTATTATAATTGGTATTACTGTGTCACTGGGTAGATTCCTAATGGAACTTAGAACCTTTACATATTCACTGACATTTTTCTTTGTATTTTGAGCTTTTATCATTCTGAAAAGATAATATATAGAGAGATTACCAATTTTTGGCTATACTTGGTTTGGAACATTTTTTAAGCCACATAAAATCAAGAAGTAATCCAGGCTGATGATCTTCCCCTTAAAAGAGTAGATGAAGCAAGGTCTGTCAGTGATGCATTGGAGTACTTAGAGCTTTCTGCGGATCGTAAGTGAAGGCCTTTTGTATTGCACTCATATTGTCATAGTGCTTACATATTTAGCACTAATGCTTGTTCTTGTTTTTAAGTTTTTTTTTGTTTTGCAGTACTAGAGAGTGAATCCAGGGGTACTCTACCACTGAGCTACATCCCAGCCCTTTTTATTTTGAGATAAGGTCATGCTAAGTTGCCTTGAACTTGCGATGCTCCTGCCTTAGCCTCTCAAGTCATTGAGATTATAGGCATGCACCACTGTGCCTAGGTTTTACCATATGTTTATAAATAAATTGCTATTTTCCTTCCCCTTGGAGTTTATAGTCTAGCAGGACTTTACAGGTGAATAAGTGTTATAATGTTAAAGGAACAATGTCAGTGCTTTGCAGGTGACTAATAAGGACTGAACCAAATATAGAGTATTTGAGGAATCGTTTAATGCTTTTTAATCAATGCTGATTTTTATCATCAGTCATGTCAAAATGGTAGGTCAGACAAGCAAAAACTGTGTATGAGCTGGGTGCAGTGGCGCAAGCCTATAATCCCAGCACTTAGGGAGGCTGAGACTGGAGAATCGAGAGTTTAAAGCCAGCCTCAGCAAGGGCAAGGCACTAAGCAACTCAGTGAAACCCTGTCTCTACATAAAACACAAAATAGGGCTGGGGATGTGGCTCAGTGGTCAAGTGCCTCTGAGTTCAATCTCCACTACCAAAAAAAAAAAAGTGTATGAGCACAGCCCTTAGCTTTCAGATATATATATTTCTATTACCACAAACAAAAAAATCTGTTTTTTCCTTGGATATTGCCAGTTCTTAGAGATTCCTAACTTAAGAAATTAATCTATTTTTCATTTTTTCATCTATTCTTAATACAAATTGGTTTTGATTTATTCTGAAAAAAATATATTTTTTGTTTGTTTTATTCTAATTAGGTATTCATGACAGCAGAATGTATTTTGATTAATTGTACACAAATAGAGCACAACTTTTCATTCTCTGGTTGTACACTAAATATAGAGTTATACCATATGTACAGTCATACATGTACCTAGGGCATTGTTGTCCATCTCATTCCACCATCTTTCCTGCCCCCATGACCCCTTCCCTTCTCTCCCTCCCCTTTGCCCAAAGTTTCTCCATTCTTCCCATGGCTCCTCTCCCATTATGGATCAACATCCACTTATCGGAGAGAACATTCGGCATTTGGTTTTGGGGGATTTGCTAAGAAAATACATTAGTAAAATAAATTAAGCACATTTTAATTTGAGATTATTTTATTAATTAAATTATTTAATTTTTTATAGCCGATCAAAGTTGTTCAGTATAATATAAATACAGAAGAGTTATATTCCTACCTAAAGGAATTCATCCACATTCTATATTTCAGGTAAGATGGAATTCTGTTTGGGTTTGTTTATTTCTTAGCTTTTGCAATGAGATGTTTTCCTAATGCCAGTCATAAAGATATTTGGTTGTATTACATCTGATGCAAAAAAATGTTTTTGACTTTCATTGCCATTTTTATTTTTGCTTGTTTTCAACCTTTTCAAAAATATATTAGAAGGCTGGGGATGTGGCTCAGTGATAGAGTGTCTGCCTGTCATGCACAAGGCTCTAGGTTTGATCTCCAGTACTACACACACAAAAATAAATAAATAAAAACGTGTGTGTGTGTGTGTGTGTGTATACGTATATATATTAGAAGACTAAAAAACAACAATATTGAAAACAAATCAAATGTACATTAATAAAGGAGATGTCATGTAAATTATTATACATTCATACAGAAAAACATGTATCCACTAAAAAGGAGTTCTGGGGGATTGGGGATATAACTCAGTTGTAGAGTACTTGCCTAGCATGCACAAGGCCCTGGGTTCAATCTATGTGTAGTGATACAGAAATGTGGCTTAGGTATATTGATAAGTACAAAAGGCAAGTTGAAGAACATCTGTGGGGGCTGGGGTTGTAGCTCAGTGGCAGAGCGCTTGCCTCGCACATGTGAAGTCCTGGGTTCAATCCTCAGCACCACATAAAAATAAAATAAAATAAAATAAAGATATTGAGTCCATCTATAACTAAAAAATATTTTAAAAAAAGAACATCTGTGGAATGAATATTTCTGTTCAGATACATGCACACATTCACAAGAATGAAAAAATATACAAACTATGGTCAGGGGTAGTTTCTGGGCAATAGAAGTATAAGGTTTTTGTATTTTACAAGTTAATGTCTAACATTTTGAAAATTTGTGAACATTTGTGAACATCTTTTATAACCCCAGAAAAGAAAATCTTTTTAGGACTGGGGGTGTAGCTCAGTTGTAGAACGCTTGTCTCGCACACGTGAAGTACTGGGTTTGATCTTCAGAACCAAATAAATATAAATAAACAAAATAAAAGTATTGTGTCTATCTACAACTAAAAAATATTTTAAAAAAAGAAAATATCTTTTTAATGACTAAAGCTAGTAATCATAATGAGCTGTGGTTTTAGTTTTCTGACATAAATGAGTTTAAAAGTTTCTGGCACAGTGCATGGCACATAGTAGGACCTGAGAAATAATCTTTCTGGGGTGATAAAATGGAGATAAGTTTTTGTCATAAAGCATTTTAGTCTAGAGTAGTTCAGTTTCACTGTTTTTTAATTGCATTACTTAGCAAAATAAGTATCAACTTTTATTTTACTTTTAAAAACAAACCTATCATTTTTCAGGCATCTGTTGGTGAATCCTAGAGATCGTCGAGTTGTAATTATCGAGTCAGTGTTATGTCCTTCTCACTTCAGAGAGACCCTCACTCGTGTTCTTTTCAAGTATTTTGAGGTAAATATTTTTTAAATAAAATGATTAAGTTGCTTTTAAAGTAGAGAAGAAGGCTGGGGGTTTAGCTGTGTGGTAGAGCACTTGCTTATTATGTGCAAGTCCCTGGGTTCAGTCCCTAGTATCACACACACATAAAGTAGACAGAAGCAATAAAAGTCATACATATTAATGCTAGGGAATCTCCTCCATCCTCATCCCCGCCTTTTTTGTTTTTTTATGGGCACTCAAACTAAAAAGTCAGCATTTTATTTCTTTCATTGTGTGTTCTACACAGTATATTTGGGGAATCAGGTGACAGAAACCTCTTCAAATTGGCTATTTCTTTCTGTGGTTATTTCATGCTTAATTAACATTTTATCTAACCTTTAGATAGTAGATTTCTTTTTTTTTTAATAATTTTTTAGTTGTTGATGGATCTTTATTTTATTTGTTTATTAGTTGTATGTGGTGCTGAGGATCGAACCCAGTGCCTCACGCATGCTAGGCAGGCGCTCTACCACTGAGCTACAGCCCCAGCCCAATAGTAGATTTCTTATTAGTGTTTCTGGTATTTATTTTAATGTAGTTTTGGGAGGCTTTTTTTTTTTCCAGAATTGAAAGGTATATTGTGGAGTTTCTGTTTTCTTTCAAGTCTTTCTAGTTTCCGTTGTTTAGTTATACTGATTGCTCTGAATTCTTCAATTCTTTCATTTTAAGCTTTAAATTCCTTTTAAGTAAAATATTTAAGTATTGTCTCTTTTAGACTAGGTGGGCAGTCCCAAGAATGAGACTTCTCTTGATGTTAGTAGTATTACTTGAAGTTGTTATTTTATAGGAGTCAATATTATTTTAGGACTGAGAGTACATTGTAAGACTATTACTTTTTTTTTTTTTTTTTTTTGGTACTGGGGAATGAACTCAGGGGCACTCAATCACTGCGCCACATCCCCAGCCCTATTTTGTATTTCATTTAGAGACAGGGTCTCACTGAGTTGCTTAGCACCTCGCTACTGCGGAGGCTGATTTTGAACTTGAGATCCTCCTGTCTCAGCCTCCTGTGCTGCTGGGATTACAGGCATGCACCACCACGCCCAGCGGACTATTACATTTTAAAGTATGCCAGAATCTGTACTACTGAATTTATTTAAAATCTCTGCTTTGAAATTTAGGGCTCTTTTCCAAGAGGGAAAGTGGACGATTATATAAAATGCTATATTATATAAGAAATTAAAATGTTGTTTCATGCATTTTACTGAACTCAGAATTCTAATACTAAAAATCAGTGTCTGTGTGGTAAAGGCAGTTAATATTTCTTTCTTTTTTTTTTTTTATATTTTTGATTGTAGATGGACACAATATATTTATTTATTTTTATGTGGTGCTGAGGATTGAAACCAGTGCCTCATGCATGCGAGGCAAGCGCTCTACCACTGTGCTACAATCTCAGCCCGGCAATTAATATTTTCTAAGTTATATTTTGGTAAGACAGATAGAAACAGATTGCATAGCTCCTGTACTTATTTTTTTTTTTTAATTTTATTTATTTTTTTAGTTGTGGGTGGACAGAATATCTTTATTTTATTTTTATGTGGTGCTGAGGATCGAACCCAGTGCCTCACGCATGCCAGGCGAGCATGCTACCACTGCGCCATAACCCCAGCCCGCTCCTGTACTTATTGATGTGATAGATTTATGAATTTCTTTTGCTGTTGGGATAATACAAAATAATAAGAAGTCATATCAGCTCTTATATGAATAAAGAAAAGTTTCTCTGTATTCATGCTTTAAGAGTATTAGTTGTAGCTGGGTGTGGTAGCATACACCTATAATCCCAGCATTTTGGGAGGCTGAGACAGGAGAATTGCGAGTTCAAAGCCAGCCTCAGCAACGGCGAGGCGCTAAGCAACTCAGTGAGACCCTGTCTCTAAATAAAATGCAAAATAGGGCTGGGGATGTGGCTCAGTGGTCAAGTGCTCCTGAGATCAATCCCCAGTACCAAAAAAAATTTATTTTAATTGTGTTTGTAAGTATCCTTATGGTGTATATGACTAGAGTACCTGCTATATCTAGTTAGATAAGGGAAATATAGCGATTATTTTGTCTGCACTTTGATTGTGATGGACCGAATATCTAGTATTTGGAGTGTCACCAGATTGGCATATTCTCACTGGAGAAAATGTCACATAATTAAGATTTTGTAGTTTTGCCTTTAATTTTAACTGCTAGATTACAGTGGGTGTTTGGGATTTTTTTGTTTTTGTTTTTTTTTTGTACCAGGGATTGAGCCCAGGGGTACTCTACCACTGAGCCACATCCCCATCCCTATTTTGTAGTTTTATTTAGAGACATGGTCTCATTGAATTGCCTAGAGCCTCGCTGTTGCTGAGGCTGGCTTTGAATTCGTGATTCTCCAGTCTCAGCCTCTCAAAGTGCTGGGATTACAGGTTTGCGCCACTGCTCTCAGCTTAGATTACAGTGTTTTAAAAATATAATTCATATTGCAAACTTTACAAATAAATTGAGAGTTCCTTTCTGTGTTTTTCTCTGGATGGTAAAGGCATTTCTTTCTTTCTTGGTACTAGGGATTGAACCTGCGGGTGCTTAACCACTCAGCTACATCCCAGCCCATTTTATTTTTCATTTAGAGACAGTCTCTTTAAATTACTGAGGGCCTCACCAAGTTGCTGAGGCTGGCTTTGAATTTGCAACGCCCCTGCCTCAGCCTCATCACTGTATTTTTTAAAAATCTTTTTTGAATTTGTTTCTAGAGCTCTTTTTCCCAGTCCTAAAGAAATAGAACAAGCATTAATAAAAATGTTCCAGAATTGTCATTTTGGAATGAAACCACTTAAATGTTTTTTATGTATGACAGTATACTTTGATTATTGAGTAAATTCATTCAAATCAAGAAACTAGTTTTTAACTAAATGCTATAAAATGGTTGGATACCATAATAAAAATAAATACAATGTTCCTATGGTTTTTTTAAACAGTATTTTAATATAAGACAAACATCCTCAAAAACTGCTATTCATTCTAGTTTTGTTGTTTTCTAGGTTCCATCTGTCTTGCTTGCTCCAAGTCATCTAATGGCACTTCTGACACTTGGAATTAACTCTGCCATGGTCCTGGATTGTGGATACAGGGAAAGCCTGGTGTTACCTGTATCTTTTTTGTCAACCAGCCAATTATGTAATTTTTATTATACTTTAAAATAAGTGGTTTATTACAAATAATTTGTCTGGGGGGGAGTACCAGGGATTGAACCCAGGGGTGCTTAACTACTAAGCCACATCCCTAGCCCTTTTTAATATTTTATTTAGAGACAGGGTCTTGCTGAGTGGCTTAGTGCCTTACTAAGTTGAGGCTGGTTTTGAATTAGTGATCATCCTGCCTCAGCCTCCTGAGTCACTGGGATTATAGGAATGCACCCATGCCTGGCTACAAATGATTTTTTTTTTTAGTTGTAGATGGACAGAATATCTTTATTTTATTTATTTGTTTTTATGTGGTGCTGAGGATTGAACCCAGTGCCTCATGCATGTGAGGCAAGCACTCTACCACTGAGCTACAATTCCAGCCCCTACAAATGATTTTTATTATATTGAACTATTTTGGGTTACTGTGTACAAATACAATTACCATGTGGTAAAAGTTCACAGGATTGTAAGACTTAAATTTACTTTTTGTAGAAATTTTAACTATGGTTGGGTTCCTGTGTATAGTCCAGGAGCAGACCTGATGAATATTCTGGTCAGTTTTCAAAAGAAACAGCTAATTATAATGTGTCAAAGAAGTTGAGTAGGATAGTTAAATTCTAAGAAAAATTTATACAGCCGGGCGCGGTGGCTCAAGCCTGTAATCCCAGCACTTAGGGAGGCTGAGACAGGAGGATCGCGAGTTCAAAGCCAGCCTCAGCAACAGCAAGGCGCTAAGCAACTCAGTGAGACCCTGTCTCTACATAAAACACAAAATAGGGCTGGGGATGTGGCTCAGTGGTCGAGTACCCCTGAGTTCAATCCCTGGTGCC